>JAPYZE010001414.1:0-23708 GCA_030522805.1 Leptomastidea abnormis | reverse complement strand
GAGAAATAAAATATTGAGATTTTAAATATTATCAATTTAGTTTTTCAGAATTCTTTGAGAAAGCATTCTGCTAATGCAGTTAGCAGCGGTTTTTTATTTATAAATATATTCTCATGAAAAATTGTTTAAACACACTCGAGTTTTTAAATAAAAGAAAAAAAAAAAGTTTTTTAACAATTTTCGAAAAATATAATCAATGAATATACTAGAAATTTTTATCTCAAAAAGTAAAAAATAAAGTAAATACCTTGTCAAGATTTCAAATCACTATCTTTTAAAATATTCAAGTTATGGGTTCTTAAAAATTTTTTAGTTTTTCGACAATAATTTAAAATTGACATAACCTAAAAAAAAAATAAAAATAAATTAAAGCTTTTTTTTTTCTCTAAAAGATGCACTCTGTCCGGAAAAAAAATATTAATTTATTCCCACCCGGTCAATAAAGGCCCTTTTATTGACCTCAAAACAAGGAGTAAAATGGCTCTTTATTTCATAGAGACGTAAAGTCACTTTACGTCCCTCGGGAATAAAGAGCCATAGTACTTCCTGTTTTAAGGTCAATAAATAATCGGGCCTTTAATGACCGGGCTGGAATAAAATATCGTATGCACCTCGGGCAAAACTGGCTATTATGCCCTCGAATAATTTACTGCCCTCGCTTTGCTCGTGCAGTAAACTTCATTCTCGGGCATAAAAGCTCATTTTTTCCCCTTGGTGCATAATATACTATTTTAACACGTTAAAATCGCAAAAAACCATTTTTCCAAAAACTAAAAATAAAGAAAAACAATCAAAGATTGCTAAAAAAAATTTTTTATATTTTTTTCCAGAATCCTAATTAAAAAATACACCGAACCCCCTTTATTTGGTTAAAATCGGAACATAGGAACATATTATTTTTCAATTGTTACAATCTGCATACAAAAAAAATCAATATCTCAATAAATAATAATCCGTTAAAGCCCAAAATTTATACAGACCATCTACGACAAAAATAACATAACTGGTGTGAATTATAAATCCAAATATAATAATTTACTCTTGTTTTTGAAGAAAATAAAAAAAGTTTTTCGCAATTTTCTCAAAAACTAATGAATAAATATACTAACCTTAAAAAGTAAAGAAAAAAGCAAATATCTTGTTTAAATTTTAAATCATTATCTTTTGAAATATTCAAGTTATAGGTTCTTAAAAATTTTTTAGATTTTCGACAATAACTTAAAATTGACATAACCTACAAAAAAAGTAAAAAAAAAAGAAATTAAAGCTCTTTTTTTCTCTAAAAGATGCAATTTGTCCGGAAAAAAATATTAATTTTTAACACATTATAATCACAAAAAAACCATTTTTCCGAAAACTAAAAATAAAAAAAAAACAATAAAAAAAATTTTTTTATATTTTTTCCCAGCATTCTCATAAAAAAATACATCGAATCCACTTTGTCCGGTTATAATCTAAACATAGGAACATACTTTTTTTTTTGGTTCCAAAAAAAAATTGCCACATCCGTATACGAAAAAGTGATACACGAAAAAAATTTTTTAAAAAAAATATTTTTCAACTTTTTACATCATAAAAAACATTTTTAACACAATTTACAAAAAAAATTTCTAGCATGATTACATAGCTTCCTCTTTGTGGAAGCAAAATTTGTTGTTAAGAATTTTTAAATTTATTTATATTTTTATAAAAAAAAAAAATAATTTTTGAAAAATGAATAAGAAATAAATTATTTAAGGAAGCTCTCTGCCAAATACTTGGCAGCGGTTTTTTTAATTTAGTGGCTAACAAATTTTTTAGAAAGTTTTTTTAAATTTAATAATGCAAAATAGATAAGTTAAAAAAAACGAAGGTCCAACTTATAAAAATTCAATAATATTGAAATTGAAAAAGAAAATCTCAAATACCTTGAATATTATGGGATTCAAGATTATCGTCAACAAAAGGAGCAGAGGTGGCGCAGAGGATTAAAATCCAATATGAACGGAAATACGCTCGTCTTATAATATTTCAATATGTAATGGGAAATTCGATTTTGTGATTTATTATTGACTATTTTGAAACGTTTTTACTTACATTAAATTTACTTGATGTATTTTGCTTTTCAACAATCAACTTTATTTCATTTTATTCCTACAGTAAATTTTTATTTAATCAAAATAATTAACATAACCACAAGTGACCTTTTACTTATAATAAATTCATGAATTTTTATTTTTTATTATAATTTAAATAAAATATTTTTCACAATAGATTAAATTTTATCAAAAATAAATTAATATAATTAAAAATAAAAATTTCTATATTTTTGATTAACTTTCCATAAAAAATAATAAAAATTTATGTAATAAATCTTATCAAGTGAATTTTTAATAATTGCAAAGATAAAAGATGTAAATAAGAGGATATTGTTAATGCAATGTCAGAACTTATAATGATGAAACACTAATTAACGAAAGAATAGACGTAGCCAATGGAAAAAATGAAATAATAATGAGGACAGGTTTACTTAAAAATGAATGGTAAAGTTTTACATAATAAGAACAACTATTCAATTTATATGAATAAAAGAAGAATATGTATATTAATGAGAATAAGAGTAATTTGTTTTGTTTAAAGAGACTTATTAAAATTGTAAGAAAAAGGAATGACTTTATGTCTATAACTGTACGCCGCAGAAATTCAAAAGGTTTGAAAATATTTCTGTACACATGTCACAGTAAAAATTTAGTAGCCTGAAAAAATTATAAATATTCTCAGACAGATAGAAAAACACAGCGTTACTTGGTTATTTTTATCTTTTCTCCCTCTACGCATCCAGACAAATTAGTCAACCTTACCAGCCAGTGCCATATAAGCAAAGTCTTATCGATAGTCGACATATCTGCACTCTCGAATGTTAGATATATACATTTACATATATAAATGAAAAGCCATCAATTCTAATCGGACTTTTATTTTTATCGCATAAGCATCAGAACCGACAGAGAGAAAGAGAGCGAAAGCTGATCTGACAAGCTCAAGCCGGGAAGGAAATGAATCGATGGAAGTTGGAAAAAAGCAAAGCAATCAAAGGCCAAGTACTAGAGTTCGAAAAAAAGAGAAGAAGAGAAGAAGAGAAAAAAAATGCAGGAGGTGAAAGGCGACTAAAAGCACATTAGAGCGCCAGAGCGCGGAGGCCGGATGAGCCAAGGTGAAGGGTGCAGAAGCGGGGTTGAGTAGGAGTATAGGGAGAGAAAAGTCGGAAACGTCTTCTTGGTGGATCTACTCTCGGGTCTGGCAAGAACGGCAAAAAGAACCTTGCAAATAACGCGATGACCAGCCCCCGCGGCCCTTCCCTTATCCTGCTGGCAGAATCAAATTGTCATTCCACCCTCCGGCTATCTTTCTCTCTTCCCCCCCCCCTCTCTCACTCTCTGTCTTTTTTTACTTTCCATTGGATTTCGTGCGCGGGAGGTTGCTACTTATTCCTTCGACAGATTTGAGTTTCTTCGAAGCTGTTGCTGCTTACATACAGGCTCGGCTGCAGGCCGAGTGGGCCACTTGTGCACATAGAGTAGGGGATGGTTGCGCGGACTTGTCTAAAAGCAAGCAAGAAAGGAGAGCGAAAAGCATCAACGAGATTCAGGCAGGACAGAGATAAGGCCAAAATTGACTGAAGAGGGGAAGAGATAGGTGGGGACAAGGTGGCGCGAGTCGTCGGGGTAACTTAAACATCGGCTAACAAGTATGGGGAACGAGCAATATATAATTGAGTCAGTCAAGAGCCGAGGGAGTGAGAAAGTAAGGTGGACGGAGAGAAGTCGAAGAAGAGAGGAGAATGGCTCTTTCACGTAGATTGTACATACATACATACATATAGAGCGCAATGTTCGTGACCAGAATTTCAAAACAATTCGACGTGTCTCTCACTCCACGTACCTCTATATACATATAACTATCTGACAGTCAATAGGCAAGTGCAAGTGCAAGAGGAAGTTAAACGAGGAAGAGAGAAAGAACAGAGAATATGGAAGAAGAGCTGAAGGTGAATCTTACATAGGCGAAAGCGGGAAAGTCAAGAGTGGCAACTCGTCAGTGATTGGGGAGAGGAGGCCATGCAGCTCGTGCTCGGGCTACAAAAGAAAAAGAAGAAGAAGAAGAAGAAAAAGAAGAAGAGCATACCTCGAGGAGGCTAGAAGAATACACTAAAAACACAAACGGAATGGAAGAAGAAGTCGGTACTGGAATTTTCGATGCATCAATAATTCAAACGACTCAAGCGGCATTTTAACAATTTTTTTATTTACACTTATATAGGAATGCGACTATGACACTATATTATATGTAGGGGAGATCGGGGTGTGATTAAAATTTTGAGATTACTTTTGATAGGATCAATGGAATTTAATGAAACTTGCGGGTCATGTTGTACTTTTTAAAAGGGCTTAATTTTCATAATGTATTTTGGTGATAAACTCGACTTTTTAGCGCCATTTTTCAATTTTTGCACTTTATTTTTTAAACGTTTGTTTTACGAATTTTTGCTCTTATATTTTAACAGTGCGCATATGCATTTTACACGATGGATCAGCTTTAAGTACTCAACTACTCAAAAAAAAATTCTAACTACTCAAAACTAGTATTTTGAGCTCCCGACAACCTCCTTAGCTTTATTTCTTTCTGAAATATGTCCATTTCAAGTTACATATATTAACCCGGGGTATAATTTAAAAAATTTATTAAATGTATTTGCTCGTAAATTGTCCAATATTAAGTTTTAAAAAATAAAGAAAAAATTTTAAAGAAAGTGCTTGAGATAAACTTTAATTTGAACCCTCGCTAGTTAAAAAAGCTTGTTTAGATCTAAAGTTACGTACAATTGAAATTAAAATATCAATAAATAGCATTAAAAATATAATAGTTCTAAGATAAATGGCTAATAATATGTAAATCGTATTAAAATAGCTTGTAACTTAAATCCTGCGTAATTTTGGAACTAAATAAGCTTTTTTAACCAGCTAGAGTTAAAATTTTAGCTCACTTCAAGGCCTTTAATATAAGTGGTTATATAATATACTTTGCTTTTACAAAATTAACGTTACAGTTAAATGAATCCGTGAAACAATATTTAATATATTGATGTAAAGTAATTTATTGGGGATTCTTAAACGTCATGTGACACGTGCGATGTATATATTATGTCGACTGCATAAAATTCAACGTTGGCCTTATGGGAGAAGATCAGTTTTTAATTTTTTTTTATGCATTTAGCTAGTGTTGTGGTAAAATTATACCTAGACACCAAAGGTGAGGTGATAATAGTTCATAATTAATCTTTTTTTTCATGAAAATTGTCAATTACTGCTGAAAATATTTTTTCGCGAATTTTTTTAGCCGCCATTTAAATTGAAGGCATTGAACACAGCTATAATTTAAGCCCTGGCTGGTTGAAAAAGCTTGTGTAGATCTAAAGTTATGTAGGGTTAAAGTTATTAGCTATTTTCAATGAGATTCTACATGTTAACAGCCATGTATCTGAAAATTATTCATTTTTCATGCTATTTTTTGATATTTTAATTTCAATTGCACATAACTTTGGATCTAAACAAGCTTTTTTAACCAGCCATAGGACTTAAATTAAAGCTTATTTCGAGCACTTTCTTTAAAATATTTTTCTTTATTCTTTCCAACTTTTCATTAACGGAGAATTCACAAGCAAAGATTTTTTAATTATGCCCCGGTAATTTTTTTAATCATACCCCGGGTTGATATATGTAACTTGAAATATACATATCTCAGAAAGGAATAAAGCTAGGAAGGCGTCGGAGGCGCAAAATACTCGTATTGAATAGTACTCAAAGTTGGTCTATTGTGCGGAACCTGAATGAGCACTGTTAAAATATAAGAGCTACTATTCGTAAAACAAACGTTTAAAAAATAAAGTGCGAAAAAGTAGAGTATGTCGCCAAAGTATGTAATTATAAAAATTAACTCCTTTTGACAAGTACAACAAGACCTTCAAGTTTTGTTTGATTCCATAACTCCTATCAAAAGTAATCTCAAAATTTTACTTATATCCCGTTTTAATCAAGCCCCGGTCTCCCCTATACATCGGGCGTGTCACGTGACGTTTGAGAATCCCAATAACTCGTGAACGAAAGCATTATTAAAAACATCAGCCAGGGTTTAAAATTTTCGTTATGCACTGTAGTTAAAAAGTACTATCAAGATTAATGCTTGGGATTTGATACTGCAATGATATTTAGCAATTTTAATCATACCCCGAGCCTTTTTTTAAATCATATTCTGGATTTTTTTTAATCATGTCCCGGTTTACAAATTCGAAGTTTAAAATTGAACAATTGCATTTAGCTAATCCGGACAAATTAAATTTTGTAGCTAAAAGCAATACCTTTAAAACCTTTTTTATCTGGAATAAAAATATTGAAAATTAAAAAAGTTATAGAGGAAAGAAAAAAAACTTTAATCATGCCCCGGTCTTCCCTATATTTAGTATATTTATATATCTGCTGTTCAAAATGTACTTTGGTTTTGAAATAAGGCAATCATTTAATACAAAATACAGCGTGGAATCTACTTTTAGGTATTGTTTATAAGTCCAAGCTATCTATCCGCGCATTCGCAGTCGCAGTTACATTTACATAAAAAAATTAATACAGGCAATCCGCAGCTTGCAGTGGCGTCAGTAGCGCCCCGCCAGCAGCGCCTCCCCCCGCGAAGCAGCGCGCGAGTCAGCGTGGCGACGCCGAGTCATCTCATCTGTCATGATGTATGGCCTAGGCGGGCCCATTGAGACTTGAGGAGAGAGATTATAGCCAAAAGAGAAGGGTCAAAAAGCGCAGCAAGAGCAGCAGCGGTGGCAACGGCAACCGCAGCAACAGCAGTAATAGCAGACCGGCAACGGCAAAGCTCGTCAAACTGTCACCTTACCTCGGCACTTATCAGATTGGATCGGGACGCCGACTACGAGTCCAGCCAGGGCTCGCATCACCGGCAGGCCATCGGACATCGAGCGGCCTCGGCCAGTCGCACCTCCACCAGGCCTCGACGGAAATCAGCAGTTGACCAAACACTAGAAGGACTAGACGATGGACGTCGTGGCCACCAGCCGGCCCAGCCTCAGCCCGGCGCCTGGCTGTAGCTGTAAGTGTTAGCTGCTTTTTCTCTTATCCGCATCCTTTGGCATCCAGTCTCCTCTTTTTCTCTCGTCTTCTCGATCTCCGCACACGTAGTCCCGCGTTTCGTTGCTGGGCTAAGCTAGCCTGCTCTGCTGTGTCTGCAGCTGATCGACCGACTGATGACTACTCACATCAGCCGGTGTGTAATGAATATAAGCCAAAGCAATGACTGCTGCCTCCATGCCTAAGCGGCTTTCGTTTATTTGTTGCGATCAAGTGCAGAAGTATGATATGCTGTGTGTTGCAAAAAAATGAAGGAAACACAGCTTTTGATCGACTGCGATATTACTATGACCAGAGCGGGGGCCGGGGAGCACAATTATGAGAGATGCAGACATAACAAGATAAATAATTTTATAAATGCGGCTCTTATAGCTCTTGTGCTTGCGACGAAAATGGCTGAAAGAGAGAGAGAGAGAGAGAGAGAGAGAACAAGTTGGTCAATTCCGAGAAAACCGTCGTTGGCGAGTCTCCTGAGAATCGTGTGGAGACTGAATGTTTTCAAAGGCTTATATACTTTAAGTAGTTGAAAAGACGCGCTTATTATTTTCCTTGCTAGTAGGTATATTTATTCGTGCTTGTGCTTATTTTTTGTCGTGATTTATATTACGTTATATATCCTTTTTCTTTTCTCAACATGGTCGACATTTTTTTAACCTATCTCTATCATTTTTGTTCTGTTATTTTCAATTAATTATTTTTTCCATTATTTTGCAATGTAAATCACAAAATAGATTTTTACAAAGTATTTTTCGTAAAATAATTTAGTACAAGATTTAGCACTGCAGTCAATCTTTTCCGAGTTGAAATAATCTTTTTTTTAGCAAAACCATGTGTTAACGAATATTAGCTTTTGCATATACCTACCTACCGTGAATAATCATTTTTATTGACTTTTAGTACTTAGAAACCGAAGGTTTATAAATAGCAATAGTTGTGTAATTCAAAATAATAATTTATAAATTCACAAATTAAATATAATTTTATTTTAGAATTTTTTTGTATTAATATTTGAGTTAGAATAATCACGTAATTATTAATTAAATTAATAACTGTATACAAAGTATTTATAATATATTATTGCGAATATTTAATTATAAATATAATTACAATTTTATTGTTAAAAACAAATAATATCATAATAAGAAAACTCCTTTTACATTTGGAACGAGTGAAAAAAAGACGAAAAATTACTTCACTCCTGACCGGTAATAAATAATGGCCTTATTGTTGATGATCTAAAAAGAAGCGCTAAAGTAGCTTTACTTATTACGCCCTGGGACGCAATTGGCCATATTAAGCCCCGCCAAATTTTTATTTGTCTAATTAATTCTTTTCATAAGAAAGATGAATCAAAACTATTTCAGTGATTAATAATTTTGAATTTATTAGAAATTTTTTTGCAAAATTTTTTATTTAACCTGACAAGAATGAAATTGATTGCACGAGCGAGTCGAGAACCACTTTTGTCCGATTTGCATATGCTACTATACGTTAAATGAATGTGTGAGCTTTTCTCACCCACACAACGACCTGTTGTTACTAATAATTGTATTGCAATTCAGATTTTAATTGTAAAATTTACAAATATACTGCTGTATTTTAATTATTAAAAAATAAATTATCGAATTCAAAATTTAATCTTATTGCATACAATTTTTCAATTATTTATATTATATTCGTGCCGTGGGAAGCTTGATAAAACGCAGCATATTGAATGAGAATTTAATGGGCCAATTAGGGGAGCACAAAATCGAGGAGGCGCAGATGTCGAGATCTAGAGAAGCTGGTGAAGGAGGCGGAGGAGGAGGAGGAGGAGGAGTTGACAGCATTGAAAGTAGCGACGGTAGTGGTGTAAATCAAGACGAAATCATCAGGTATAACTTTACAAAACTCACTTTTCTCCTCATCTACCTTTTCCTCATCGATGATAAGCGCGTTAAACATACTGAAAAGGCTACAGTAGCAGCTCTCTCTCTCTCTCTCTCTCTCTCTCTCTCTCTCTCTCTTTCTCTCTCTCTCCACATTAATCAATGATGAATTGATGGTTGAATGATTTCTGCAGCAGCATGTACGAGGTGTTCGTCAAGGGTAACGCTACCGATACTGGCGCTGATAATAACAATAAGCCCGATGATGCAGCAGCAGCAGCAGTAGCCAGCTTTCCAATGTCAACGGTGGCCCCGGCAGTGACTGCAGTAGCAGGAGGATCAGCTTTACCTATCCTTAATTCTTCCCTGGCGGCTGCTCCATTAGCAGCTGCTCCCTTACTATCGCCGTCGTCACTACCTCCATTACCATCATTACCACTACAACCTTCGTCACAATCATTAACATCAACACCGCCGTCGTATCAGTTGATCCAAGTAATTCTCTCTTTCACGCATTGCCTTTCTTTTTTCCTTATCTCTCTCTTTCTCTCTCTCTCTTTCTTTCCCCAATCTTTCCTCGCCTTATATTTATCGCAATAATGTAGTCTGTACTCACAAATGATCAAGCTTACAAAAGAAAGAGAAAGAAACCTAGGCTAGTAGTAACAGATCGTTTTGCGATCGTTTAGGAAGATGCTGGCCTGGATCTTGATCCAACGATTGACATCGACAGGCCGCATGACGATGTTGCCGAGGATAACTATGATATCGACGCATCAGGCTCTGATGGTCCGCTGGATCGGCAAGTCGATAATGATGAAGCCCCAGAGCTAGAGGTCCTTGTCTGTCTGTGTACTCCCTGATTATTAGCTTTTTCTTTTTTTTTTTTTACTTTTTACTTTGATTCATCTCTAAAGCTAGCTAGACAAGCTTGTTTTCCGGCTAACCTTGAATTTTCAAATTTTTTTTAACTTTTATGCTGTTTATTTTACAAGCTTGATGAGCTAGCGTAAATAAAATGAGCTTCTAAGATTGCATTCAAAAGTATAATGATTTTAGAATTTTTCAATTGATAAATATTCATTTTTAACGTATTGTAAATATTTTTATTTTTTGTATTTATCTATTATAAATGTAAAAAAGAAATCTATAAAGTTTATTTTCTGCATCTTTGTGCTTGCATCTATTAATGTTTTTCAATAAAACAGAAGAATTTTAAGTAAAAATCCATACTTGTAACGAATAAAAATTAACAATTTTTCATTGAACTAACAATAAGATTTTCTTTTTGTAACAAATTAAATATTTGCTGTTTTGAAAGCTATTTATGCAGACATAAATTTAATAAAATAAAATTAGAATGTATATTTTTATACATGCATAAATGCATGTTACGCTAATATATGAGGGTACATTAATATTGCTGAATAAATTGCAGCTCCCGCAGTCATCTAAAAAACTATCACCGTATCAGAAGCCAAGGTCACAGGACGGTATTATAAGCGACTCGCTCGCAGCCGCAACTTCTCAACTTATTGACAAAGACGATCCTAGATCGAGGCTTCATTATGTCAAGTATCTCAAACGAGACGGCAAGACGCTGAAAATTTGGGAGTGTGGAATATGTAATAATTTTCAATTATTTTTAAAAATGTGATTTTTTGATTCTTCTTTTTGGCTTGACACAACCAGTGTCCGAAATACAGCTTCACTCGGCTTTCGCGTATAATTTGAGAGTTGAAACTTGACAAGTTTTGAAGTAACTGAAAGGAAAAAAATGTATTCTTTATAAATAATAGTTTCATTATACGTTGCAGGCTCAAAAGAGTTTCGTCATCAGTATACGCTAATGCGTCACTTACCGACGCATACAGACGAACGCAACTTCAAATGCGAGGCGTGCGGCAAAGCTTTCCGTCAACTCTCGACCCTCAGTCAGCACAAGGCCATACACAGCGACGCTCGACCCTACGTCTGTGAGTTCTGCAAGAAGACCTTCAACAGGTTTGTAGTTGTAAACAATTTTTATTACCCTATTCCATCCCTGCCAGCAGAGCTGCAAGCCGTTTCTGCTTCCCTCTTAGCTAGCTCTTTCACCAAGAAAATCATCTTTTTTCTCTCCCTTCCACCCAGGGTTTCCACGCTTATTTCCCACCGGAAGACCCACTCCGAGCACAAGCCGCACAAGTGCCACCTTTGTGGCAAGGGTTTCCACCAGAAAGGTAACGCACAGCATTCAACAAATTGAAAAAAGCTCACATATTCATTTTACGTGCTTTATTTGTGTCTACCTCTTTCTCCCTCTTTTAATCTCTCTCTCTCTCTCTCTCTCTCTCTTTTTCTCTCTTTTTATTCACTCAATTGCCTTTACATAGCTTTAACAATTTTGATTAAGTATATTATCAATTGATTAAGCTGAGTTCATTACTGATAAACCTCAGATGAGATCTCTAGCCAAAACTGCAGATGAGATCTCATCTTGAGTTTTTTTTTCTGAAACTGTTTAAAATCAAGTAAGGAACAATTTTAAACATTTTTTAAATTTCGAAACTTTAAAAAATTTTTTAAGTTCCAAAATTTTAAAAAATTTTAAGTTTTTTTTTTGAAAAATTTTTTTAAGTTTTAAAGTTTAGAAAATGTTTAAAATTGTTTCTTAATTGATTCTAAGCGGTTTTCAAAAGAAAAAAACTTAAGATCAGATCTCATCTGGGATCGCATCTGAAATTTATCAGTAGGGTTGATTGATTGACTGAGCAAGCTCAAACGAGCTAGTAAGTGAATTCTTCTTACTAGTAAGTATTTGTAAATAAGTTATTAGAAAACAAAATTATAGCCGACAGTAAAGTATTTTTTGTATTCAAATAAAGTATTAAACTAAACATTAAAGACCAATTTTTGTGTCAATCATTGAAAACTTTATTGGTGAACCTCAGCTGAAATCTCAGATAAGCTTTATCAATAGAGAGCCTTAATGAAACTTTATTATTTCGGTAAATATTTAATAATGCAAGGTTTAATTTAATTAATTTTAATTCAATTACAATTTAAAGCTCAGCTTATAGAATTTCAACAAATATCTTATAATATATAAATAACAAGTATGTCATTCAATGAATCTGTTTAATTTTACGTTTGCAGGCAATCTACGAAATCACGTGTTCACTCACACAAATGAACGTCCCTATAAATGCGAGTTGTGTAACAAGGGCTTCAATCAAATGTCAAATCTTGTATGCCACAAAGCCAAGGCACACGCGCACAATGAAAAATTAAAATATCCATGTAGCGTTTGCGGCAAGGAGTTTCCTAAGCGCTTCGCACTACGCTCGCACGAGGAGTACAAGCATAACATCAAGTACCGACAGTCAGCGAATGCAAGAAATAATATTTGCAACAAAAACACCGAGAAGTACGTTTAATACCTTACAACAATTTTCGAAATTCATAATTATAAATAAATTAATTATCGATTATTATTCTTATTTTTCAGCGCTCACGATATTCAAGCTGGACATTTGTCAGAAGATGAGCAGCAAAATTCTGATTTGAGGGATCGAGATCTCAATATGGTATGGAATAATGATGATTAATTATACTTTATATATCTTTTCCATTTTTTTATCCTTTTTTTGAACTGACAATAATTTTGATGAATTATTTTGTAAAAATAAAAAACATCTTTTTTAAAATAGTGTGTGAAAAGCATACATTTTTCTTACGGAACTTAGCGATATGTTCGTCAATATACATTACAGTCTATAGCGTGCATAAAACACTTTTGTACATGTCGCTAAGTCCTGTTAAAAAACTCGTGCTTTTTATCCAGAATACATACTTAAGAATGGTAACTTCTTACAATTCGTTTCAAAAAATACTATCGGCAACACTTGCGAGGAAGTGATTTTAACTCGCGTAATTGTTTATTTTCACACTCTCAAACACACTCGCTTTTCACACTTGTTGCAAAAAATACAAGTAACAAAATTATTTTTTTGATGATTGCAAATAAATTTTAGAATTTTTACAGATTTATAAAAGATTAAATAAAAGAAACACATAATTTAAAAAAGAGAAATGAAATTTAAATTTAAAACTTTGTAAATATCAAAGGATAAATAATTTTTTTTTTTTTTAATTATTAAATAGTAAAAGAAATTTATTTCACTACTAGACTGAGTTTATGGAAAATATCATCATAGACAAAATTGAGACAAAAGCTATGGAAACTGCATTATTGCAAGGCCAAACTCCTTTTGCATTATTAAAACCTGCTAAAGGTATTCCTGTCCTAGTCAAAGTTACACCAAGTGGGCATTTAAATCATGTATGTTATAAATAAAAAATTGTTATTAATTTAATTACCCAAAAAATTTTAATTAATTCAATTAAATATTATTATTGTAATTAATATAATTTTATTCGTGTTTAGTTATTAACTCCAGCAACTGCAGAAGATTTAAAAGTTTCAGAAAATATGGATTCTAGTACAGCTCAGCTTTCAGACACAGACGGCTCTAAATCTGTACAAATCAAAGTTCCTGTTGTAGCAACTGTTACAGAAAAGATAGAAACTGATGGAAAAGTTAGTTTTGTGATAGAGCCACCTGGTCCAGATCAAGAACAAGGTTTTTATTTTATGTTTATTTTCTCAAATTAAACGTATATTTTTTTTATTTAGGAAAAATGTTTAGTAAAATTAAATAAGAAACCAAAAAAAAAAAATTATTTATTAAATAAATAGTAATTATAATATAGTCTTCTAAAAGTTAGAAAACAAAAAAAATTATAATTTTTTTAACTTAAGACAATTATCTCACATACATTTTTTTAAATTTTACAGTCAACAAAACATTTTGTTGTTAAAACAACTGATTAAATTTTATATTTTTAACTTTCAAAAATAATTAATCAAAAGATTATAACATAAAATCAAGCGTATGAGCTATTTTTACCAGGAATATATTTAAGCATACCTATTACATTAATATAATTTATCTAAAATATATAAACATCAAACTCTTTGGCCAAATTCTTATTTCAGTTCTTTCTCAAAGGTTTAATTCAAAAGTCAATAAATTTTGTTGAATTATAATTAGAAAAACAAAAAATATAAAATAATATAAAAAATAATCACAGTTCAACTGTTTGTATTGTTGTAGTTAACAGATTTGAAAAATTGATGAAATCTGAACGGAGTTTCTGGGATCATGCAAATTTTTCTTACATTTACTCTTTGCCCATTCCTCCAGAGAGTTTATTAACACCGGTTGACTCTATTCCGGAGATGGTACCTTGCGAGGCTGATGATTTCGCTCCCGAGGAAGAGTTTGTGGATCATCAGAGCGCGGCTGACACGGTAGTGACGTCAGGACGCACTGGCGAGGAGCTGCTAGAATTGGCCGATCTGGGTGACATTCAGTTCGTACGGCCGACCGTAGACGGTCGATATGAAGTGGTGACAAATAGCGAAGCGCGTGATTTGATGGCCCAGAACTCGCACGATGTCGAAATACTTGGTCCTGACGAGATTAATAGTGTTATAGGTGTCCACAGCGATATTGATTACATGTCTGCAATGCAACCCCCGCAACAGCTACAGCTACGAAATCAGCCTTCCGAAATTATAGTGCCCAGCTTTAGCAACGATTTTATCATGCTGGATTCGATTACGGACTCAAAAGCTCAAGCTTTTGCTGACATTGATGCTCTTGTGGATAAGGAGGAACTAAAACAACTTTTGGATATGCCTCCGATTGATGATCAATACGTTTCTGATATCCTCCATGCGAGGTCGATGGATGTAAAGGCTATTTTAAATGAAAGTAAGTTAACAAGCACTTATAAAAAAATTTTAATTGTGCTAAAAATTTTTTGCATAATACGTTTGGGTCATTCAATCAAGAATTTCTTTGATAAACCTTGATAATATTATATTAGACACCCAAGGAGTAAAAATGATTTTTTTCGATTTACTGTAACATCACAGGCACAAAAACTTGAAAACGCACTTTATGGGAGTAAGTAAAAAGTTCAGTTTTTGTGGTTATCAATATCCAGGTGAACAAATATATGTCCTTTTTTCCTTGGATTGTAATGTATTATCAAATTTAATCATTATTTTACAAAATCAAAAAAAAAAAAAAATAATTTTAATATAATTTCTTAATTGATTATTTAATTTTTGTACTTAATTATTGAACAAACCTTTGAAAAGTGAAAGTTGTCGACCATTGTGTTAAAAATTTTGTAAATTTAATAAAATTGCTTTTAATTTTTGTAAAACTAAAACAATGAAATAATTAAAATATTGCTGGATTTGCAATTTTTTTTCTATATCTTTGCATTATTAATGAAATATTAATTACATTATTTTAAATTTAATCTAATGTAAATATTTATCTGCAACATTTTGATGTAAATTTAAAATTAGTATATTACGCACCTGGGTAGGAAAAGTAAAGAAAGTTCCAGATCACCAGGATATTAATCGGAATTAAGTGGAAACCTGGTGATCTGAGGCTTACTCTCTGCCATGGTGCGTATACGATTTTTTCGCTCAACGACGCCGGTATGCAATAACTTCGTTTCGCGCAGCGGCCGGAAAAAAAATTTTGATATTTATTTATCTGCTTTTTTAAATATTTTAAAATTGAATATTGTTAAGTTAAAAGGTAAAATATATGATCCGGAAAGATAATGTCTTACTTTAGTTGGTATAACTTAAAGAAATTGAATTTGGTATTTTTCTGGTTGAATATGTAGGTTTAAAGTAGTGCTGGGAACTACATGCGAATTTTTCAATTATTTGAATTATTTGAATAATCAAACAAAAATATTTGTTTTACAATAACTTTGATTAATTTTCCACACTTTACAATTTATAATTTTTGCAAAAAAAGAATAAAGTTTTTAAATTATTCAGAATAGTTTTCAAAAAATATCTAATATCTGAATATTTAAATAAAAATGAGAATATCCAACCGGATATTTGAGAGACAAATTCTAATGTACGATATTTTAATCACGAATATTCGTCAAATAATTTGTTGAAATATTCAAATTTTTTATTGGAATAGATCCACTTCCAATTTAAACTTCTTTCTGTCATAGTATTACTCAGTAGAAATTTGATTTAATCATTTTATTTATTCATAAAGGTAACATTCAATTAATATTAACAACCACGTTTGATTATTAGAATTATAAAACTGATGGTGAAAATAAGGCAAATTTCTCTTTTTAACACTTATTTATTGTAAAATAATTTTTCATATACTTTTAAAAATATTTACATTAAAAAAAAGTAGAATTTTTTTTTTTTTTTTGAAATATTAATTTTGAGATAATTATTTTTTTACAGATGATTCTAAAACAAATTGCAATCAATTCCCAAATGTGTTAAACACACGAAATGAATATTCAACAATTATGGCTTCATCATTATACAGTAGAAATCCTCAACAGCCACAGTATTCATTATCCATTTTGCAGGATCAGATGTCATATTTAAAAAATAGTCATAATTTCAATGACGATTTTAACATTCTTGGAGGAGAATCTTCACCAGTTGATTATTCTGTTTTGCCAGATCTTGAACCGATTTTCTTCGAATTCAATTAAGTATATAGATTTTATACAAATAGTACTATATGTATTAATTCTGAATTGTGATTTATACTAAAAAATTATTTAATAATGTTGTATGGATTTCCATATTGAAGTCCGGATTAAATTTTTTTAAATATTTATTATATAAAAACAAAAGATAAGTGTTAATGTTTTATCAATTCTATCACGACAATTAGAAAACAATTGTATTAAAATTTATTATAGTTATAAAAATATAAAAAAATTTTTAACAGAAGTGTATTAATTTAATTATGTATATTATTAATTCTTTTTACTCTCAGGTTATAAAATTAGAATTCAAATGTTCATATTTTTTGTCAAAAAAATAACAGCATAATTGGTATTATTGAGGGTAGATTTGGAGGATCAAGCGTGAATTATTAGTCTCGGATTGTTTACTAGTTTAACAAAATGCAACAAATAGTTCAGTAATAATTAGTTCAGTAGCGCGATGTAGCTTGAAAAAAGAAATGTTAAGTGGGCCTTAGTAGTGAAGCAATTTTGACATAAAGTGATTAATATGCAAAAATAATCTTTTTATTATCAAATTTATTTATTACTTAGATTACAAAAAATTATAATAAATTGTAAAAATTATAAAAACAAAATAAAAATTTGACTCGTAGCTGTAAGAGAGAATAAATTCTATTTCTCTGTTTCTCTCTCTCTCTTTTTTTGCGACGTTTTCAAGAATTAGGGGCTTCAGTGGCTCCAATACAAAAAATCGTAAAAAGAGAAAAGGAGTTGAAATTGTAGAAAAATAATCTAAGAATCTTCAGCTTTAAGATGCTATCAAAAAAATTGAGGGTTGATGTCGAATTTTTTAAGATTTTTAGATTTCATTATGGAGTCTTGAACACGCGTCTTATGAGATCGCTCACTCAATCGCGTAATCTAACACTACATACATAAATATAAAAAGACCAAACTCGTATTAAAAAGTAAGGATTTGTGTAATTTTTCACGTAAATTGCCGCACTGCGTTCTCTTCGTTGTCACAAACGAGCTTTAACGTTTGAACTGCATAAAAATTTAGTTGAAACTTTAATCTTTCCGCATTTCGATTACGCAGCTGCGGTATATCATTCAGTATATGCAACTCGCGAACTCAAGTTACATCGTGCTCTTGTCTTAATGCCTGTGTCAGATACATTTTTGGAAACATACCGCGATTTGCTCATGCTACTCCGAAGCGACTCCAACTACATTGGCTTTGTCCGCAAAGCCGCCGTGAGTACTTGATAGATACTCTATAGCATTCACGATTATAGCAGATGACAAACCCTCTTATCTGGCTCAAAAATTTAAATTGGAATCAAATCTTGAGTTACGCACATCTGGTCGTCGCCCACCCCAGTATCTTGTTTGCCCTCCAGTACGCACTGAAGCCCAATATTTTGCTCATTTACACAAGAAGCTTCACGTATCATTAATAGTATGCCTTATCCTTCGATCCTTCCTTTTAAAGATCCGACCTTAATAATTATAAGACATTGGTATATTTCAATCGTTACTGGACAGAGATCGACGTGACTGGAAAAATCGCATCATAACCGAGGGAATCATTGATTATTAAATTCTTATTATTTAATCTTAAGTCTTGCCTTATAAATTGTTAAGTATATATTACAACTAAAATTCTGGCGTATTCACACACACTGGCTTAATAATTTTGCATTAGTTTTGTTAAATTAACTAAAGTATTATTAGCTTGAACTAAATTTTATGCTCTCATTGTTATTTTATATTATAATTTTTTTTGAATATTATATTATATAATTGTTATCTTCTATGATATTTTATATATTGTTAATATAATTACATTGTAAAATTTGTTGCTTGTGGCCAGAGTGGTGATCCCGTGGCCTAAATAAACTAATCTGAATCTGAATCTCTCGCACCTTTGAGTTCAAGTAAGTTCCAATTAATGTTTTTAAACAAATGTAATCTTGATTTTCGGAAATTTTTCTTTTTTAAATACTTTTGTTTCAGCAGCTTAAAATCTTAATTTTGCTATAACAACTACTTTTGTGCCTTATATTAAAAAAAATTTGTGAACAAAATAACATTTTTGAAACGGCACGCATAAAGGTCGCCCTTGCAAGTGCATATAAATGTCTTTGATAGCACTTATAGCGACATGCGACATGTTCACATTCTCGCAACTTGTTTCAAAAAATAATTTTCGCAACTTGTACTTGGCGATTTCAACATTTATACCATTATTTGTAATTAAAAATTTAATTTACTTCCCCAAAGCTCTTCTACCTTCCAAAATAAAGGAGACCTGGGAAAGATGCGGATACCTATGTTAAAAAAAGAAGTAAAATAATAGATAAAATAATATAATTTATCAATTAAATTCTAATGAAGTTTAAAATTTAAAGCTCGTTTAAACAAAATATTTAGACGAAAAAATAATTTAAAAATCATTGGAAAATCGCATGAAATCATTGGTCAAAACGGACTTATAGCATAAATGAATTTCGTAATTTTGTCCATTGCTGCAAAAATATTTGTTGTCTAATGAATTATGCGCAAGAGCTTATATGTTTTACCTTAATTTTAATGCATCCAGTTTTTACAAGAAAAATTCTTCACATTTTTTAAAGAAAAGTATTTTTACTTCAATACAAACAAATTTTTTTTTAAATATAAAATTTTAAATTAAAATAATTTTGATTCACCTTTTCTTATCTTAAAAAATAATTTACGAGAAAAAATCTGTTATTTATAAACACCAAAATGATTCGACATTTTATCGGATAAGTTTTTATAATATGCGTTATCAAGACTCTAAAGTTGATTCTTTATTAAAATTAAAGATTAATAAATTTAAAACCAGAAGGTATTATACTAGTGACCAGAATGTATATTATTGTCTAAGAATTACTGCAAAATACAAATAAAATTATCAACTTTAAATTTTAAATGATTAAATAAAAATTAAAATATAGTTTAGAAAAGAAAAAAAAAATTGTTTGATAAATGCATACTGTTCGTAAATAAATCTATTAAAATTCAATTTAAAAAAATTTTTAACCAGTTATTTTTAAAATCAACTGTATTAATGGAATTTTTATCTTAGAAATAAAGTGTCCATGTAAAACGATTACTGTAATTATGTATAAAAATAAATTATCAGTATTATTGTTTTTTAAGATGAAACATTTTATTAATCATTTGATTGTACATACTTTTTTTACAGTATATAATCTTTTTATATGTAATTTACAACTTTAAATTTGAACTGCAGTTCTAATAATTAAATATATTTAATATTTAAAATATTTTTCTTCAATCATTGAGATTCTTTTGACTTTTTAAATCAATTCTATCATTTTATACAGCAGTTTTCATCATGTCGCAATTTAATTTTTTACTGACTGTAATTTATTAAAGAAGTTAAAGTTATAGTAATAATTTACAGATCACAAGCCAATAAAACAATTTATAAGCCAATAAAAATATTTAAAGGGTACAATTAAGTTAGATTACTTTATCTAGCATATAAAAATTTTTTACAATTTGACATCAGCAACAAAAATATAAATATTCTAAACTACATTTATTTAAAATTAACATTTAATTTGGTCTTATTAGAATATAATAAATTTGTGTAACATTCAATATACAACCACATTTGTATATCTCATAAGTAAATAAAAGTATGCCTACACTACATCATGCATCTAAAGAAATTTTATTATAAAATGTATTTGTAAAAATTAATTGATTCAGTTCATTTTCATAAGAGATTCTTGATTTTCTATTCTATACTCTGACTTATGAAATTATATAAAATATAAATTTTCCTTTAGTTACTGATTAAGAGAAAAACAACAAGTTTTTTAATTTTGTCAAAATCATGCATGATTGACACTTTGAGGGATAGAAGTTTGTATGAATGATATAGGATAACGAAGTACAGGTAAACTACTATTTACGGTATGTAGCCACAAATTAGCACAAGTAGCATGATAATTGTTATCATTCCATATGACCCTTCCACTTGTAATTACAGTCAAACATAAAGCGCATGTCACACCATCTCCTGGATGAAGAGGCCAAGCCGGTAACTCTGTTATAATCTAATTATAAAATATGTTAAATAATAATTACACAATGTTTTATTAAGAGTTAATTTTTATAAAATAAAAAATAATATGGTTACCGGAATATTTGTATAAAATGGTTCCATTTCAGACCAAATTCTATCAATATCCATTAACAAATCATCAAAACCCATAATATTAATGTCCATTTCTTTGTGGGAAAAATTGACTCTTCTACAAACAGCTGCTACCTCTGCCAAATCTTTAAATAAAATAATTAATGATATTAATTTAATAATTTATCAATTATCAATATTATAGTAAACTGTTGATATAATAAAAACTCACTGCAAAGAAAATTATACCCCTGAGCAGATGATAAAACTTCTTTTAGAACCATTTCTGATGTAATACTTGTAAATATATCAGCTGCAATTTGTAATAGTAAAACACAACTTTCCATATATTGTTTCCATTCCCAATAAATCGTCTTTAAAATTTAAAATTATTATTTGCATTATTAAAATTATTTTTAATTTTTTAAATTAAATAAAAATTATAGATGTATTAAGTTAAATAATTAACTACCTGATGCATATTTTCAATCTGCTGTTCATCATCTTGACTAGAAGGTAAAAATGACTTCAGATCTAAACTTGGCACAGAACCTGACCTTGTTAAAACTCCTGATGCAACAGGAGGTCCAGATTCTACACTATTTACTGATATAGTATCCTCTTTTTTAATAATTTTTTCTGAAAATTTTATTTACATTTAATAATGTTAGTACATAAAGCTAAAATTTTACTAATAATATTAGTTAAATATAATATTTGAAAAAAATTAGTTGATAAACTTTTTTTTTTTATTTTTGTAAAAAAAATATGTTATATTTGTCTTTACATTTTAAAATAATGTTAATCAATGCTAAAGTTATACTTTAATAAATCACTGTAAACATTATATACCTGTTTCAACAGTGACATCAATTTTTTCTTCATTTTGGCGATCTAATGATTCTTCAAAAGCAAGTGCATTAAAAGCATCTGATATTTCTTGAATTAACGAAGGACTAGATGCATTTGTTAAGCCAATAATACTTTCGGTATTAAAGTCAAAATCACTTAACAAATCAACAGAATTTTGCACTGTATTAGAATGATCGAATACTGGTGCACTTTCTAATTGTTCTGCTGAAACAAAATCTCCAAAATCATCAACTACTGGAGATGTACTTAATGTATCTATATTTAATTTTTGAGAAACTACAGATGGAGTTTCATCAACTAATGCTCTCAGTGCACTATACTTATCTTCAGCAGGTACTAAACTCATTAAATCTTGTTGTAATACATTATCTTTTGTTTCTTTTAAAGGTGCAACATAAATTGAGTCAGTAGTTTTTGTGTGTGGAGATTTTGTCAAAGGAGGACTTGTTTTATTTGTAAGTGTTTTATCAGATATGCTAGTGAAGTCTTTTGCATTGGTCTTCACTACTTCAACACTGTCATTGTGTCTTATTATAGTGTCCTTAAGTATAAAAGTTTTAGGCTGACTCTTTATGCTACATTTAGGAAAGAGTTCAGATAATCTTTCGTTTGATTGCATTTCTTTGCTGTGTGGTATTGGATTAGCATTTCCAGTACTACGTATTTGATTACTGTTACTGTTTCTACTAACACTAGTTTTTTTAAGTTTATCACTTAACTTTTTAACACCAAGATTATGATTAGCAAGGCGACTTCCTATAGCAGAACCTTGTTTTGAATCCCACATGTTTGGAATATTAGGAACATTAATGATTGGAGCACTTTGGAAGTCAGAAAATTCATCATTATCAGTAATGCATGAGGAAGGTTGTTGCTTAACATCTGTCTGGGAATAAAAGTTTTGTCTACTATCGGTAAAACCTGTACTTGTATTGTTTGGAGAATGTCCAGATGAAAATCTGACCTCTCTCAAATCTGGTTGATTATGATTGTAAGATGAATTATCTGCACTAGGAGACAAATGAATTGTCTTACTCATAGATTTAGCTAAACTTCCATGCTTCTTGTTTGTAGCCAAGGAATTGGAAGGAGGTGAATCCAATGCGGTAACATGTGGTTTAGATTCATTTTTGGCGCCCATGCTGTCCAAAAGAGTAAGATTGATATTTGGAGTTGGTGGTATGCGTATGTAGTTGAGTACTTCAAGACTGTTGAAAGGATAGGAGGCTTGAGCAAGTGCAACAAGGGCAAGTACAACATATAGCTCTTGCTCGGTAAGTTGTCCCGCATACTTTTGATTAGCCAAACTCCAGATGTAGCCTAGAACCTCGGTGGGCAGCTGACTGGTGAGAAGCAGGGGGAAGACCTTGTTGGTGTCGACAAGCGGTTCGCCTTGAGCCGTCTTCGATCGATCTTCTTGCACCGCTTCCCAGATCTTCTTGTAGAGAGGTGAGAGAACGTTAGAGCTGGGCCAGAGCCAGGCTGGCAGCTGGGCCATTTTCTTATTCATCGTCGTGACGACGAAACCAATCTAGTCCCTTTCAAGCTTCGAGGACAGATAGGACAACGTAGAAGCTGTAATAGCTAAGCTGTCGTCGTCTGTCGGTCTTCTTCGTCTACGTCGAGAGGTTAGCAAGCGCGCTCACCAGCTCCACGAACTGTTCCCCAGACGAGATAGACTCTCTCGAATCGCACGTCGCTGCTTCCATAGCGAGCAGAGCGAGTTAAAACGGCGTCAAGGATCCTTGACTCCTGCACGACAAGCACATCTTCGTCAGTCCGAAAAGCACACACCTGCGGGCTGCGGGGCAACACTATGGGGCAATAGGGCAATACATCTCGGGGCATCGGGTCGGGGCAGACGATGTTTTCGATCGACAGCGGGAGCAGGGATGGCAAAATGTCGGAAACTCCAGTTTCTTACTGTAAAATGTAAGAAACGTAAATTACTGTAAGAAAGTGTCAAAAACTGTCAAAAAGTGT
>JAPYZE010001413.1:1722-24516 GCA_030522805.1 Leptomastidea abnormis | reverse complement strand
TAGATCCTAATTTTGCATCATGGGAAATGGAAAAATTTACTTGAGGTCGAGGGATTTATTTTTTATTTAATTTTTTTTATTTATTTCTGACTTTATTGGTGTGTAATAAAGAAAATGACTATGATTATATTTCTGTAAACAGGAGGCTGGGGGTGGGGTCGAAATTTGTATATATTTACAATTGTTGATTATAGTCGACTTGTAATTGTATTGTTAAATTTTAAATATTCATCATCAAATATAAAAAATAAAAAAAAATATCTATGTGTATACATACGAATGATATAGATTAATAAACGATTAGTTAAATAAATCGTTTAATTAAATTGCAGTAGGTATTACACAGGAAGTATCTATACGCAATATTCACACTGCAATATTTGACAATTTAAGTTCGATATCAATGTGATGTAATCAAATATGTAAGGTGTACACAGGCGCAAACTTGAAAAAAAAAAAATTCAATGGAGCAAAGGTATAAGGGAAGATGAATGGCAGTATAAAAAGATCGAAGAGGTGTGTAAGGGGCTAAAAAAGGGGGACTACTATGCAGTTGATAAGCCGTGTAGTACTTCTATCTCACGTAAACCTGTGTCGACGAGGAGTTAGTACCTATATATGTACACCTATAGAGGCGAGAGGATGAGAAGAAGAAAAAAAAGGGAGGAGCGTGGGAGTTTGAAAAAGAGAGGAGTGAGAGTGAGGAGTTTACGACGAGACGAGCGGCTGTTCGGTGTACAGAGATCCTTGTCTCCACGACGTGTTTAAAAATAATTACCGCACGAGATTTAACGATAGACACGGAGTCGAGAGTCACTCTTATTCTCTCTCACTTTGTATATATACACATTCTCTTATTTATACTTTAACTTTTTTTTTATTCTCACTGTATATATATGCTTGTTCTTTGCGAGGACGTGATAGCGCAAGCGCTACTATAATAGCGTGCCCTTTTTCTCGTTTTTCACCTCGTGCTTCTTCTGTTTTATTTTCAACCACTTTCTTACTATTTTTCCTTGTATTACAATCATTTTGAGAAATTATTATTTAATTAATCAGCCAAGTAGTTGAATGTATTAACTTGAAATTGATCGGTTTGATTTTTAGAAAATTAATTATATTTGATGATTATTGTAAAATTGTTATAAGGTATGTTAAGCATGTACATTTTTTTGGTGAACGTGATGATAAAAAAAAAATTGTCGGGGAAAAAAGAAAATTCGGGTGGGAGATGTATTGTGAGACTTAACTTATGCTATAAATGGACGAATAATAGACTATTGATTTATTAAAAATGACACACATTTTGTCTTCCAAGCGTTATAACGTAAAAATCAAACTGATATATACATACGCGATTATTCTTATACATATAGGTACTCTCCTCGATCGGCTTTTATTAAATATTCTTTGAAAATTTTAAAAACTTGGTATATCGTTTTAACTAAAATTTAATTAGTCTCTAATAATAAAATTTAAATTTATCTGGCAATTAAAAATCTGTCTAGATTTAATAAAATGTACAATTAAAAACGTTTTCTTCACTCTTCTGCAACTTGCTCGAAGAACAAAAAAATAATAATTAAAGAAAAGAAAAGCTGCTAAAATAAATTAACACGAGCTTTTGCTCTTATAAAAAAAGCAAGCTCTTTTTCAAATGAGTCAAAAAGAAAAAAGAAAAAAAAAAACAGGAAAATGAGAAAGTTATGTAGCATATCTCGTATATATAGCACCGCGCGAGAAACGAGTCACGACAATTTAAAAATAATGCAACTTTTGTATGTAGGTACAAACAATTCATGTTTGGGAACGAGGAAAAACGGAGTAGCGCATGTCATCTCAGTCATTCAGTCAGTCCGCCTCCCTCCAGTAAAGTATGTATACTACACCTATAGTTATATATACATGCATCTGTCGTCCACGTATAGTAGAACACAAGTCTTCCGGTGCAGCAGTAGCAGCTTCTAGTATACTCTCAAGTGCACACTCTTATTGTACTCCTTCTAACACTCACCGTCACACAGCCGAGCGTTTAAAGAAGTATGAAAACTAAAGATGAAAAGAGAATCCCCCCATCCCTTCCCTTGTCTTTTAAAACTTGCTTTTTTATATATATCCCCACTGTCACTTGATTTTTTTAAGGGAGAACTTGCGATTTTACCTGAACACTAACGCTTGAAAATTTGTTCTCTCTCTTATGTCTATACAGAATATGTTCTAATTTCTTTATTATATAATTTTTTCAAGTAAAATCAAAATAATTTTGAATAAGCTATACTAGATAAATTGTCTTTAAATGTGACTATTAATATGTGAAATAAAAGGAATTCCTAAGAAAATGATAAAAATATCTTTTGTTTCTTCGTTTATTTATATATACAAAAATGTATATAATCAATATACATATTATCAATAATTATCATAAGATATTTATGTACAATTAACTATTTAGATTTAAAAAACATGTTATTTAATTAATAATTATTTATAATTTTCGTCATATACATAAATAATAATTTTAATAAACTAAATTTATAATCTGTTTTTAGTTTAAGTCAGTTAATTTTTTATTATGACTTTAAATCGCTTGAAGATTTAACCGCAATGATGTATCGATCAATTGCATTGTAAAGAGCACAAGACGTAGGCTCAGTCGAAAAAAATTTATGGTCCAATGCTGCTCTACTGTTGATACGTCTATTTGGATCCAGTGTTAAAAGCTCGTTTATTAAATCACGAGCATAGACATTATTGATATAACGACTTAAGTAACGAACCAACTAGAAATCAAATAATTTTTTTTTTTGTTTTAATAATTCTATATTACTTCCTTAATTTAAAAAAAAAGAATCAGTTGACTTTGTTAAAACTCACCTTTCTTTGCATATTTTGCATAAGATTTATTTTTCCGTACAATTTCAAATTGACAATATCCGGCCAAACTTCAGGCGTCAAAGAACCACACAAATCCGATATTAAAAACAACATCGCTTGTTCTGTAGATCCTTGGAAAAGAGGTTTCCTATAAGTAAAAAATTAACATTCTCATAGAAATTAAAAAGAAAAAGAAATTTATTATTTAAAATACAAGCTTACCTCAACATCATTTCGGCCATCATACAACCCACACTCCAATTATCAATACCATATTCGTAAGAAGTAGCGCCAAGTAATAATTCTGGTGCCTTGTACCATATCGTCACGACTTTATTTGTCAAACAATTATTTGTATTTAGCAATTTTTTACTAGGTATTCGTCGAGCCAAACCAAAATCTGCCAATTTAACCACACCTTGGCTTGTTAATAATACATTTGATGGCTTTAAATCTCGATGTAAAATCTGCAAAATCAAATCTACTATTATATGTAATCGTTAAAAAAATAAATAAAAGTTTATTGAAAAATTTTACAATACCTTTTTACAATGTACGTGAGACAAACCGTTAAATATTTGACAAAAAACATTTTTCACTTCAGCAATTGAAAATGACATATTTTTATTGGTAATCATATCCGATAGAACGTAGTCACAAAATTCTAATACGAGAAAAACGGATGGCTTCCAATCGTTAATTTTATTAGCTAAAAAACAACAAGTAATATATAGATAAGTATGTCATGCTGCAAAGATTTTTTTGGGCCTAATTTGAATGCTTACCTTCCGATGTACAAACTTCAATTAATTGAACGACGTTTTCGTGTTTGATATTTTTAAGGATCGTTATTTCACGAAGTGCCCATGTAGGAAACTATAAATGTAATTTTTAAAAAAAAACTTTATTGTTTAAAAAAATTTGTTCGCTAATATATTTATGTAAATAAACTTACTCCCTTGGTAAAGGATTTGTTGTTATTAATAAGCTCTTTAAGAGCAACGACTCGATGTGTGTCATTTTTAGCAACCGCTCTAAATACTTTACTGGAATCAAAAAATATAAATAGCGTTAAGTATTTGTCAATATAGGTATAAAAAGAAAGAGTCAAAATAAAAAAATAATCACCCGTATGTGCCTTCGCCAACAAGTTTAATTACGTTATATTTTTTGCATACTCGACTGCAGAGTTGAAAATCGTAATTCTCAACGTAATTTTGACGTGATTCTCGATTGTTTGAGACATTTTCCAATGAAACATCAAACAATCCAAATTTTTCTTTTATACGCATGTCGAGCTATATTATCTACAATCACATGTAAATAATGTCGATATATCGAGAATATAGTACAACACTTCGTGTTCCTTATTTTTCACTCAATATTTTTCAAACAGAGTATACTTACAAGCTTTACGAGACACAACTTGAATTTCCTACGTGTGGAGATATATATTTGAGATTAACAAAAAATTAAAATGTTAAATTATTGTAAGAACCATATGTATACACTATTAAATAAACACTTCTATATATAAACACTGACTATATGTACAAACAATCTAAATAAAGCCGTTGATGGAATGCGGTGTGATGGCGCTACGATAGCAGAATCGAACGCGGTAACAACGGTTGATAATTTGAAATTTGTTCATGATGTTTAATATTTTATTAACTTTATAAATAAAAATTAAGAATCGTATTAAGAAAAAAAAATTTTTTTTTCTTTCAAAAATACCTATAGGTATACGTTTAAAACAGTGAACCTTATAGAATCCTTGGGAAAATAAAAATAAATTTATGTTTTTATGTTAAATCAATGTATTTTTTATAAATCACAAAAATTGATGTAATAAAAAAAAATTCTACATATATATCTTTCATTAATAATTTTTTTTTTTATCTTCAAGAACGGGATGCACTATCAGGGCAATTATGATTATCAAAAAAAAATCCCTGGGATTCACATTTTTTATATATTGATTAATTTCTACGATAATCAATCGTATAAAAGCTAATGAGACCAAGAAACTTTCATTAGTCAAATTTTTGTGAAATTAGATCTATAGTAATTATTTCACGAAATAAAACATCATGAAGGCTGTATACTTCATCTTCTTACTTTTTGTTGTATTTACATACATAGCGACAACTACAGCAGCAGCAAGTAAGTTCTAAAATATTGAAAAAAAAACATATGTTGCAATTTAATATAAAAGTGTAAAAATATTCAATGTATTTTATAACAGATTTAAAATGTGTTATCATGATTAACGTAAATTCGAAAAATTGTCTTTGAAAATCACTCGTTAAGATTTTGTTAAGCATAATAATAATAAAACAAAAAAATTATTATTATTTTTCAGTGAGCCCATTATGTGATAACCTTGCATGTGCCAACGAATGTAGGAGCAGAG
This sequence comes from Leptomastidea abnormis, assembly GCA_030522805.1. Taxonomy (NCBI): domain Eukaryota; kingdom Metazoa; phylum Arthropoda; class Insecta; order Hymenoptera; family Encyrtidae; genus Leptomastidea; species Leptomastidea abnormis. The sequence goes on along the minus strand of JAPYZE010001413.1, from coordinate 19,226 downwards.
GTATGCTTGGAGGAAATTGCACTATATCAGGCGTGTGTGTATGTACATAATCCATTTCCATCGGAAAAGCATTGAAATTATATCAATTTCAGTCTCAGCAGCGAGTAAGTTCTTAAATACCTACATTAAAAAAAAATTAAAATTGAATTGAAATTGTATATTATGTAGCATTTAATTTCACACTTTTAAAAATTTTAAGTTTAAAATATTTTTCTTTTTTTATTTCATTTTGATATCTTCAAAATATTTTTTTAACTATTGTAAAACTACATTCGAATTTGCTATTATAATTTGTTTGAGATTTGATTTAAAAAAGATGATAAAAAAATTAATTTTTTTTGTAGTGAGCCGATATAGTAATGGTACTTGTACGCAGGACTGTTCCGACTGAAGTTGCAAGGGTGTAGGGGCCTTGGTGATATTTTTCAATGTATTTAACAATAAAAATTCAAATATTTTGAAATTCAATATTATTTCTGTATGGAAGTGTTACATATAAATAAAAAGAATCGGAAAACTATTAGAATGTTTATTTTTATTAAAAAAAAAATTGCTCATCATATCTCTTATCAATAATTTATCTTCAAGAATATTATATACGCTATCAGGGCAATAATTATGATTATCAAAAAAATCTCTGATTCCCATTTCTTTTTATTAATATCAATGATAATCGTATAAAAGCTAATGAGACCAAGAAGCTTTCATTAGTCAAATTTTAATGACTTAAGATCGATATAGTATATATAATCACCGAATAACAACATCATGAAGGCTGTATACTTCATCTTCTTACTTTTTGTTGTATTTACATACTTAGGGACAGCTTTAGCTGATACAGGTAAGCCCTAAAATTTATAAGAAAGAAACATTTTAGCATTAAAATCTTCTAATGTAAAAATATTCAATGTATTTTATAATATTTTTTGTTTAACTTTTAATATTTAAAACTGTTGTTATAAGTTATGTAAATTTGAATATTTGTTTTTAAAAATTACTAATTTAATATTTTGAATTTTTATTTAGAATTTTGTATCGACTCTGTATGTATCGCGCAGTGTCAACGCATGGGTTTTACATCGGGATATTGTCAACTTCTTGGGTGTAAATGTATAGGATGATCTATTTACATAAAACACAACACTCAGCAGCTTTATTGTTAAATTGCTTATTGAGCCAAGATTCTAATAAATAAAAAATTGTCTGTTTCTAAAAAATTCAAAATATTGTTTTCTTTTATTTTTATGAAAATTGCGCACAAATAATTTACTAGTTTTTGAAATGCCATGTTTTATAAATGAAAAGAAGTAACACTATATATACAATTTTGAAATTCATTTTTAATTTTTAAAAGCATTAAGAGCATAAATAAAATATATTTGTTTATTGCAAAAACACTTTTTTATATATATATTTTTTTAAATATATGTTTCGCTGTACCCAACTTTTTATCAATTGGTAAAAAACGTATAATAATAGTCACAAAATGCAGCACTTTTTTAACTCTAATAAAAATATATAAAGAACAATATAAAAAGAAGGAATTTTATCATAAAATTCGTTTTACGCTTAAGGAACTATTTTTTTCCCTTCTTTCTTCATCCATTCACACTGGTTTTCTTTTTCAATCATCTTAAACAATAATCTCTTTGCATAGCACCTTAACATAACAGAAGATATAAAATATATAGATTCATTTATTCTTAAAACTATATTTTAATTAAAATATGTACATACTGTCGCGTGTACATCTCGTATAATACTCATGTGCACCACGTACGACTGCAACGTATACACATTTTTAATTAGGTCTACCGAGCCCCATCAACTTCTCAGGTGCCGATTAATTATTTTGAGAAAGACCAATTTAGTGAGATGAGTCGACTTTTCGAGTCATAAGTGTCAAGTTTTAAAATTCTATTAACATACTTGATTATTATTTTCAATATATTCAACTGCATACACGCAAATAATATTTAATTCTTATTATTACATGTGAAATGTGTTTCTTGGTTTGATTTATTTCAAAGATCTCTAAATAATTTTTTGATACTCTCTAAAATAAAAAATGTATATAATTGTTAAAGTTACGAACAATATTAGCACTACAAAAACTGATTATATAATTATCACCATTTTATATTAAACATAAAAATCTGCGTTTGTTTTTTAAAATTAAAATTCAAACAATTAATATTTTAGTTTTTTATCAGTTCCATTAACTTTGTTCGATGTATATATATATAATTTCTTTTTTATAGTTAACTTTATCATAAAGATTCTTTTTTACATATTTTACTCTATATAATATACATAAAATATAAGCTTCTAATCTTATGATAAATCGTACAAAAAAACTCGCTATTGTAAAAACAACTACAGGCCTCTAAAAACATTTTCAAATTATTTGAATATCCGGCGAGTACAGTTTTTTCTGCGTCATCTTTCATCGAGCCACAATGAATTAAAAATACTACAGTAATAAAAATAATTATATAGTTCATGATAAATTCTAGAAACAACAAGTAGTATCGTAATGAGATTAAAAAAAAAAAGATACGCGTACATAAGTCCAGTTCGCGAGATCGATAAACATATTTATGAAATATACAGTTATAAACGAATTACATTGTCGAGAGTCGGTTTTATCGAGAGCCGACCGGTAGCGCTTAATCCTCGCGCGTTACGCTCCACGCATCGAGTTGGTCACGCTCTCGGTCTTCTTATCACATGGTTGAAAAAATTGTTGCCATTTTTATTTGACGCCACAGCTATATAATATACCTTAATCGTCATCATTAAGGAACTGATCAAGTGGATTGGGACCCGATCTTCGTGGTTTTGACGTCGAGGCTTTTTCCGTTGAGCTATCACCTAAAAATCGTGATGCTGCTATGAAAAACATATAATTAAATCAGAGAAAAATAAAGATTGTAAATTAAATTTGAATGAAATCAAACCTGTAATTGGTCGTTGAGCATTAAGACAGCTTAGCCACTCGGTCATACTGATTCTACGGTCATTGTTGATATCACAGTACCTCGGCAATTTTTTGCCGCACCTACGTAGCTGCCGGCTATTTGCTACCATGCTCCTAAAGCTTTTCCATTCTTTACGCTCCAGCACCTATTAAGACACATTAAATAATTATGAATATAAAAATTTACTAGGACAGATGAAACATCAAACAAGGCAAGTCCATAACGGACATTTAGATTTCGATAATTATCTAATTACATACCTTGTTCTTGTTCTTGTCGAGCATGACAAAGTGCCAAGTGGCAACGCGCTCCTCTTTCGAAGCTTGCCACTCGTCCGTAGCCTCATCCGAATCCGTGCTCGAGGCTTTCATCTTCTGTTGCATGAGCTCCATAAGATCGTGTAAAAATTGTTGCTTCTTTGCTTCGGGACAGCCTATATATGCAGGTAAAAACGACAGGTGAAAATTCATACGATCTAAGATATGTGTCTAGAATGTGATTGCGACTTACCTTTCATAGGCCTAACCGGTGCGGGTACGGGATTGCAATTAGGCGTTTGATCTTTGGACGAGGTTCCAGGTATAGGTTTGCCGGTATCTTGATAGACGCACCAGCAATAACCTGAGTAACATTGCACTTTGTCGTAACGTCCGTCTGGTGTGCACTCGGGGAGGTAAAACTTTTCTTGCGAGTTGGCACGTTGATCTTCGAGAGCCGATCGACGGTCCGATAAGCAGTCGTTGGCTGTTGATGAAATGGTGCATTATAAAACTATTTTTTTTTTTTTTAATAATTATGCTTGATTTAAGTTTTGTATTGTCTTACCGTCATTGTCATCGGTTGCCTCTGGTGGATCGTCATTGAAGGTGGGACGTGCATGTACGGGTGATGTGTTTCCTTTTAAAACTAAAAAGAACATAGATATATATGACAATAATTTAATAACAACAAATAATTTAAGGCTGTAGAAGCTTGAAAAGCTCGAAACGAAAATGACTGAAATTATGAAATTAAGATTTCTGTTTATGTATTACAAAGCACTTTATGAAAATTGACATGGAGTTTACTATCTCAAATTAAAGATAAACTTGTGAAATAAAAATTAAAAAAAAGATTAATTAATATTCAAATCAAAAAATGTGAATGTCTGCGTTTGTTTATTTAAATCAACAATTAATTACATGATTACTTGTACTATATCTCTAACTATAATTAAATCTAATTCAAAGATTAATCATAAGGTATTATCATATAACAATTATTAATAAAATCCTCAAAATTTTATGTAACCATGCAAATATCCAAGGCCATTTAAATATAATCTGCACCACATTAATTCCAAGTATTGTTAAAAAACTAGTTAAATATTAATAGTTAAATAGAAAAAGCACATGAAAAAAAATATGGTATTATTGATATTAAAGTTTGTTATGTGAATTTGATAGTTTTCCCAACCAAAACCTTTTCTACAAAATTTCCAAATACATCAAAATAAACAATAGTCCTTGACCATTGATCTGCAAAATTTATTTTACATGAAAATAAAATTTTTTTACAATTAGATAAGGTAGCATGAAGATGGGCTAAAAATAGAAGGACATTAGAAGGTAATTAATAATTGCAAAAAAAAAAACAAATGTTAGAGATGATGGAGATGAGGAACTTACCTTGATCCGTGGCCCGAGTCCTATGGTATTGGGAAATCGCGAGTCGATCTTCTGCAGGATTCAGCGACAAGAACAAACGAACTAAATGATAATAATTACGACGTCACAGATACTCTCGCACGAAATATATTTATTTGCTAAATAATTACAAGTGTTGCTTTCTGCTCAATATAGTGCACGCGACAAAATAATTCTATAATTCATTTCAATCTTTATGAAAAATCGCGAGATACATGCATATATAGCTTTTATGTATAAAATGCAAATATGCATAAATTTAAAGAACCTAACGCAGCTCTTATTTTTTTTTTGGTATAAGTATAGGTACATACCTCGTGCTTGAGAGTTTGAAAAAAAATTTATTGGCTTTGCAAAAGCAGCAGCTATAGTCAAAGGACGAATATTTCATATAGCCAATCAATAATATATAAGCCATGCATTGGCCATTAAAATAAAAGTAATTCAAACATAATCGAATTTTATTGAAGAAAAATTTTTACTTTCATCAGTTGAAATATTTGTATAGCTTGTATAGTAAACGTATCATACACGTAAAAAGCTGCTGCAAAAGAAAAGAAACAAAATAATTCAAAGTCCAACGAAACAATAAAGAAATAGTAAAAGCGCTAGTCAGTTGCGCTAGGTGTATCATCGCATGAATTATAATAATAAGCGGGTCTTTTAAAGAGAATTGTCTGCTCGGAAAAGGAAAAAAGTGATTTTCTGCAGCATTCATTTGCAGAATACTTATAATCTGAATTAACAGAATAATCTCCGGGACATTCTTGTGATCTCTCACTAAGTCAAGACGTGAATTACCCCAATAGCAAGCTCTTTAAGTCTTCATTATTCTCGCGTCTGCGTCGATTCTATAACTCGGAACTTCCTCTGCAATGATGAGTAATGAGCTATTTACAGCTAAAACTCTTATTTTTTTTATTTTTTTAAGTACAAAGTTTTTGATTTTTAAAAAAATTGTATTTTTAAAATTTTCAAAATTTTTATATTCATAACTATTTTTTATTTTCTGCGCTCTAACGATGATACACACGTCTCGGATATACACATGAGATTTCCGTGGGGCATTGGAGGTCATAAAAGACGACATCCTGAACGGAAGCGCGGTGGCTCAGGCTTAATTTCACTTTCGAGCGAGTCCGACGTCGCTCGCTCGCGCGCGAGCGCAATGCAAATCGAGATAATGGCTTGACGGATTAATGTGCTTCTCTTTCTCTCTCATTTTGCTCTTAACCCCTCCGGAAAGTCGCCTGTTTATGTTTTTCACTCTATCTCTCTTACTCCCATCGTCTCTTACTTTTTTTATTTTCTTTTTTTTTATTTCAAGCCCTGCGGAGTGTAAAATTGACCGGAATCAGCTCGTTCAACGAATGTGCCTTGGCTCTGCGTGCATATACTTATAATAACTTGGTGAAATGCACTTGAGGAATGTATACATGTAATATATATTGTCGCGATTATGGTATTTTCAAAGCTATATGCCTTGAAATATCAAGCTTGACAATCACATTTATAATAATTATGTTTATTTCAGTCCAACTTAATGGCTTACTCTTACACATCTTTCTGAGACATAAATTTTACGACAAAATTTATGATCATACGTTTTAATTTTATTGAATGACCCCCTCAATTAAACACATTAAAACGACTTTTAAAGATCGAAATTTAATTATCTCATTTATCTCTACGAAAGTGCAGCACTTACGATTTAACCCTTACAATGTTGCCTTTATGACTTATTATTTCAAGGTTCATCGATAAATACATACCTTGTTTCACCTACAACTGCCAGATATAAACGTAATCAAAACAAAATTTTTTTTATCCACTAATATAATTGCAAGGAATTCACGTTTGCTTTCACAAATCTTGGCTCTGAAAGATAAGCCTTGCAGCGAAAAAGTGTTTCTTAATTAACAAATCCTTTTTTCTTCAAACTATAGGGAAGAATAAGGGATGCTGAAGATCAGTCGTCACGCTGATTAGCTCATAAAATCGCTTATCGCACGCGAAGCCAATTAAGATTAATTTAAGCTCGAGTCAAAGGGAATATCTCGTAATGCATTTGACTTCAATCTCATATGCTACATGCCTACCTTGAGTCCTTCAGACTTATGGCGAACAGATGTAGGAATATATAAAAATGCAGTGGCAAATAAAGAAATGCTATAATGAATATAAGCAGAGAAATAAAGCATGCAAAGCTTTTTTCATCATGCACATGCGTGAAAGTAAGTACAGCAATTCTTTTATTCAACTTACGGGTGAAGTCGTTGGCAAGACACGCGCCCCATTCTTGTCGCGAAAGTTTGAGGTCGCGGTTAAGGTCACAGGTACGGGCGAATGTACGCGCACACTTTTTCGGACGTACTGCCTTCTTTGCAAGTCGACGTAGTTCTTTGTACTCCGCTCGGTCCAGATACCCGTCACTGTCCTTATCTAGACTCGCAAACTTCCAGGACAACACACGTTCCACATTCTTATCGATATCTGCAATATAGACGATATTTGACAATTATTAAAAGAAATTTTAATGAAATTTTATCGCGAAATTATAAAAAAAAGACCTACCATCAGCTGAGGCATTGGTCCTTCGATACTCAATTTTAAAATTATCAATGAGATTCCCGTTAAATCTTGCCTTATCCGCGCGATCGCAGGTATTGCGATGCCGGTTGCTATACTGCCGGCGCTGCTTCCAACTAGGCGCACGTCTACGCTGTCCATTTGGAGACGAAGGCAATTGTAGCTGCTGATTCGAAGTTCCACTTCTACGTCCGATACCACCGGAATCCAGAGCAGCCGCGGCCGCGGCTGCAGCTACGGCTCGATTGCAACGTGGCCTGTCGCCTCGTACCGAGGTATTGGGTAATGGTCGACCCTGAGCCGTTACGCACCAGCAGTAGCCGGTTTCCGTGTGGCATTGCATCGGCGCGTATGTGCCGTCTGGACGACAGGAGGGCTTGGCTCCGGGTCGAGCTGTTACTCGTGCGGATAGACATGCTGGTGTTTCTGTTGGGAAAGAGATTTTTGGAGTGGGTTGGTTTGATGGGATTAATTGATGTGGAATATATGATTTTTAGGACTTACCTGGACAAGGTCCTGTGTGTTTTACTAGGATTGACATACCGAGGCATTGCTTTGAGATCAATCGGCAGTGATTTGGATAAGTTATACCGTCGCTACCGCAAACTGGTACGTTTGTCGAACTCTCCATTGTGCAAGCTGCTATTTTTCTTCTACACTCTTCCTGCGTAGGATCAGAGAAAAAAAATTGGAAATTTAAATTTTTTTTAAAGTATAAATAATGTTGTAGGATGATATAATAATGAAATAATAATTCAAAGTTATTTGTATGAAATTGAACATTGATAAATTTTTGATTACTTGATTATTAAATTCTTTTTTTAAATTCAAACAAGGAAATTTCTTGGAAATCAAATTTGTCAAGATGCTATTATATCAAAACCTATTTGTACAAAATAACTGCACGAAGTATTTTAATAACCTATTGCGTAAATGTAAAATTATAAAGCATATAAAAAGATTTTTTTTTTTTTTAAATAATGAATAATCAAAAAAGTATCTTCATAAAATTCTAACACATATCTCAAACATTTCCAAAAAAAAAAAAAAAATCGTTTATACCAAATATCCATCTAATCTCTTAATCCAATGTCACGACATTAAAGCAATAAAGTAACATTAACACACCCATTAAAAAAAACAACCTCTCTCTCACACACATATACACACACACAAATAAATATCTCAGAAGCAAAACAGTATATTATTTCGTGCTACACACTACTCTCTTACACATCACATTAAAAACGCGTTATAAACCCCCTCTCTATATATCTTTGCTCTCTTGCAAATCGGCATCTCTTTTACTCTGCAAGTAACTCCCCTCTCCTTTTTTTTCCTTCCTTCCTCTCTCGGCTAGATCTATTTTAAGTACAGTATATAAGAGAGCAAGCACATGCACTCGATCCTTGATTACACAGCAGCAGCAGCTGGAATATATCGACTCTTTCTCTCTCTCTCGTATGGATTCTGCGATATATGCAAATGCTACATGCAAATGCGCTTTTAAATAGACTCAATATTATATATATACTGATATATCTATAACGATTTCTACTTTCATGCACGCGAGAATGAAAATTAACTATATACTTGCACTCTGGTGTACGGGCTGTGTATGTGTCTAAGTATATGTATGTAAGTAAAATGGAAGTAGTATTATGAGAGTATGTGTTCTTATGTATTTATGTTTGTGCTATTCAACGGCTTTCGCGCGACCGTTAGCACCCAACTTGCGAACCCACAAAATATTTCTTACTACTATACATATATTATACGTATATAAAAAAGAAATTATGTATAAATAATAAAGCAAAAATGAGGCGCCGATCTTGGCAAAAAAAAAATAAAATAAATAAAATACGAATTATTCAAGGCTAAGGAATTTGATGTCCGTGAGTGTGAGAAGTGAAAAAAAAATGCTGTCGGATGATAAAGTCAAGAGAGAAGAGCCGCTGGGGAATATTGGCGCCGGCGCGTACGAAAATCCGGTCGCTATATGTATATATTATAAACGTCATTGCAAATTCCGAGATCGTTATAAAAAAGAATAAAAAGAAAGAAGGCATTGCTGCTGTTCCTGGATGAGATGTTTGCTTGATGATGATGGTGTGCTACCGTTATACGCACGTTTTCACTCGATCGATCGTTTGCGTGCGATATTGTTTCTTTTATTTTTTCTTTATATATAATTCTGGGTCTTAAAATTCTGGGTATACTTTTTTTCTCCTTCTTATTTAGTTTCGATTTTATCAGCTTGTGTGTATGTGTGACACCCTTGACACCATTAATTATAAAATGACTGTATGTGTGTTTGTGTTACCCGTTATGATCGGTAAAACAAGAATTAATTAACTAAACAATATGTTAAAAATAAAAATACAATTAAAATTAATTCTTCAAAATGAATGTCTTGCAAAAAATAAAATCAACCTTTTCTCATCAATACCGCAACAATACCGATTTAACCGATCTCTAATATGACATTCAGCCAAGCAAGATAACATACATATTACAAGAAACCGATCGCGCAACGATAACGAACAGAAAAATCTCGCAAATTTTTCAACCACGGCGCCTCAGCTTTTCCACGTGGGTTCTCCAGCAATTATATCAGATATATACACATATAGTATAAATACATATAACGAAAGATAGAGACAGCTTTGGCGCCGCCTGCACCGCCTCCGTCGTCGCATTCATATATACACACATGTGAGAATCGCAAGGCTGCTGCTACAGTAGTATATAGCAATGCCGTCCAAGGCCGTCACGCCGGCGGCGTATCAATTGGCCCCCGAGTCCAAGCTATTGCTAACTATACTACTATACTGTTGCTGCTGCTGTTCTCTTGGTGCATTAAACAAATCTGATCACCAAGCAAACAGCTTCTCTCCTGCAGTTACAAGTAATCAGCTGACGCCTATACCCAGAGAGCTTTCATATCGAAGAAATTTCGTTTCATACTATACAGTGCAAGTATATAACAAAATTAAAAAAAAACTAGATGTTAATTTTCTAAACGTTATTTTCGATCGCAATAAAATAAAATTACGCAAACGTATATAGCTGTCAATTATCAAATAGGCATATAATATATAAAATCGGTAAGGCAATGTAATCCAAAAGAGAGAGAGTAGAGAGAGAGTGGAATGCAGTTTAAGATCGGTTTCTCTCGTATACATAAAAGCTCCCTACGGATCCATCGACTCGCGCGATAACTCCAAGGAAAGAAACGATAAGGATCCCCTGCAAGTAAAAAAAGAGAGAGAGAGAGAGCTTTGCAGTCAGACTGCATTCCAATCGCGATCAGGGGAACACAGAGTGTCTGGTTTTCTTTATATTATATATATAAACCTATATATACATATTCGCACGCATCCACCGCGTCGTAATTATGACGAAACCAGTTAACATTTATACGCACATGTGGACCACTCTCTTTCTGTCTTTTTTTTCTCTTACACTCTCTTTATATTATATATTTTATATATAGAGATCGGTAGCGTATACTTTTTCGCGATGACGCACTTACATACGTTTCTTTGCCTGGAGCTATATTATAAACCAAACTGACTCTCTTCATTTTCACCGCGAGATCTCGTTTTTTGTACATGTATATAGGTATAGGTAGATATATATTTTGAGTATATGTGCGTATGTTATAAGACTTTAATCGTATGAATATGTGTATTATTATGAAGAAGATTATTACTATGGTTTATATTATATTAATACGTGTATCGATAAAAATTCCACAGGTGTGAGATTTTTAGCTTATCCTCAACTTTTGTAATTGACGTAGATCGTGCTATCGCTTTTACCGCGTCATCGGTTTAGATTTTTTTTTTCTTAATGTAAGTAGTAGGCGTTTACGTACGTACGCGTGTCAAACTCATTGCTTGATCATCTTTGTAAAGCTTAGTTGAATTATCGGACAACCAGTGAAAAAAAAGGGGAAATTGTTTAGCACGCGACATGGCAGCTATGAGAAAATATATAGTTTACCAATTTTTCGTACAATTTCCTATACTAAAACAAATCGATATATCTATATTGAACAATCTGTAACATGTACCTAAACTAATAATTTTTTTTATTTAATTGAACAAACCAATCCGTTAAGCAAACCAGGAACACGGTCGAAATTTTTTTTTTCTTTGTTAATAATTATTTTTTAAATCTAAGATTCCGTTGCAACGGCAAATATCGAATAACTTCTATCATCGTATCTTAGATATTTATACCAATGTACACCAAAGTTTGCAAACATAATCAAGCATCTTACGTATGCAATATCTATAAGCTCGAATGTTTGTATCGAACACATTTTGCTCACACTATACTACCAAGTTATAAGCGGCTGCACTTGTGTGAAGATCAACCCTCGAGATGTTAATGTTAAAGCCGCAAAAGGAACTGCTGCTGCTGTTGGTGCTTGCTACTACAAATTTTTTTTTTATCTTAAACGCGAGGTATATACGCGAGTAGAGAGCCTAACGTGTTTGCGGTTTAAGATTTATATCCTGGATTATATTTACGCCTTGATTTATGTGTGAGGTTCATGTGTAGGATATATAGGTATGTATACCTATCCTGAGAGTGTAGGTATATGTTTGGTTTTTATTATATGTGTGTATAGATATAGTAAATGTTTGTTTAATGTTCAGTTTGGATGAGTATCGCGTTTGAGTTAATAATTATTTTTAAAGATAGTTACAATTAAAAGTTTGATAAAAAGTTTATTATTAAAGTTTGGAAATTAATGCACTTCAATAAGTATAACAATTTTCTAATACACATACCGTAACTGCAATTTTTCCCATGGCTCCCCCCCCCCTTCATTTTATACTATAGGTACCTATAATGTGCAACAGTAAAAGGTTCTTTAAACGCGATTGTAGCAGCAACTACATAATATATATGTCGAGTTAAAGTTGTGCAAGTGAGAATATGGATAGCATTGACCGATCAATTGATCTTATTTCATCATTATACTACCTTTAAAATAATTGCAACAGCTATATATTGGATAGTCTGCACAATTCAAAGCCTGTTGAAGAGCAGGTCTTAAATTTAAGTTAAAGACAATAAACTTTAAATCTAGCTGTGTATAATCAAAATGTTTTGACTGGATTTTTTGCAAAAGGGCAGAGAAGACAACAAGTAAAAAAATTTAAAAAAAATCGTTTAAATTACTGATTTTTTTTTTCATATTATCCTGTTGTGTATAAACTGGTCCTTGAAAAATAACTAATTTTTAAGCTACCGATTTATATATTATATCATTGCTTTTTTTTATTCCTTAGTACGTTAAATCCACGCAGAGATTTTTATTCGTTATAATCCGATCTGCGTAATTAGTCGGTCTTTGATCTTCTTTTTATTGATCTCGCAGTGTGTATCTTCCAATTAAACGATAGAGACGCGCGACAAAACACCGGATGACGCGTCGTATATAGTCTATAATATGTGTATATGTCTGAAAAGAAAAGTCTGATTAAAAGTCTTATGTATATAAAGTATACTATATACATACACAAGTGAGTGTCAGTAAAAATATATGTGTGGTCGGTCGATCGAAGTTGGAGAAAAAAAAAAACATACATGTCGCGAAGAAGCCCCACACACACACGCATCCCCCCCGACCGCGATCTCAATTTGTCGGATCTTTAAAGTGCTCATATATGTATATATTTATATTGCCGCCCGCATTCCGTAGACGATTATCTGCTGAGAATATAATTGTTCTCTCTCTCCATATAGCTATATAGCTTGCAACTTGTACATTTTGGCAGTGCATTTCTCATCATGAATTGCTCATGACTCAAGTTTTATTGAAATATTATTATAATGCGCAGCCCTTTGTGGTACTGTCTCAAATTTTTATACTTCCTCTCTCTCCCTCACCTTGCGACATAAACATTGTGAGTCACATGTATAAACTCATCTTCCTGGATGCACAAAGTAGTTTTTTTTTTTTTATTCTACAAAGCATAGGATCGTATGTATGTGGGTGTCACATTAACACACATATACAATTATAAGAACGCGACTCTCGACGAGTATATAGGTATTATTATATACAAAACGCGGCTTTCTTTAACGTACGCGATCAAACTCGTTCGCCGAATCACTAGCCGGGTTTGGAATTAAATTTCGCGAGTAGAGTGAGGAGGGTGGGAGAGCAAGGCAACACACAGCATCAGGACATATTATCAGAGAGTACCATATGCTTGCATATGATATACAACAGTATACACCAGATAGGTATATCTTACACCCGCCGGTCTTTACGTTATATATTACCATCATCATCATCATACTATGACTCAGCTATATAATATACACTTACTATCTCTCTCACAGTGGACAGACGTTTTGCAGTAGAGACCACCTCTATGCACTATACATTATATTATGCAGCAGCGAGACATAGTCTTCTTTTTTTTTTTAATCAATCTCAAATCTTATCCTTATTTCTTCTCGCTTCAAAACGATTTATGCACACCTCTTACGCGCTTGGATTAATCGATTGATCGCATTTACGTTAGAAGGGCGTGAGGGGCAGACGAAGCAAAAATAAAATAAAAATAAAAATGTTTATTGTGAGTGTGGGAGTGTATGTATACGTATTATAAGAGTGGGATAAGAATAGAAGCCCTCGTTTGGGTTATCGTTGTCGGAAGCATTGCCTTTGTGTATTATATGCGGCCGCCAACACCACCACCATCACTTCGCAAATTGGATCTCTCGTGTATAAAATAATTATATACATACACGTACTCTCTCTGACTTCTTACTTATTTTTTTACGTCTGCTATACATTTTTTTTTTTTTTCTTTTTTTTGCTTTGATCTGTTTAGAGAAAGTCGATCGAGGAAATTAATATTATTATATTGAGAGAACGGTTGACCGGTAAGATGTCAGTCAATAACGATAATCGACTATATCATGTTTTATGTTCATTAGCATATTAATATATAAAAGATGAAAAATGAATATAATACGTGTATGGACAAAAAAAATATTAAGTATATAAGAAGAAAAAAAATTAAAAAAAAAAAAAGAGAATATTGGTTCTTACATCAGTAAAAGATGAAAATTTAAATGATACGCAAACATACACACGCCAGTAAGAATATATATATAGATACTGAGAGTTTAATTAAAGCACTCTCATTATTCAAAATACACATACATACATAATATAATGTATATATGACGAGAACACCAGAATGATCTATGTACAAATAAACAATTGAAAGTATAAATTGCATAGAATGACTAAATCACTTTTATGTGTGTAATGTGTATGATATCGGTATATTTTATGTGACAAGCCTTCGTTTTACTTATCTCGTTAAACAGAAAATTATAAGAAATAGAAAAGTTAAAGTTAAAAAAAAAAATATGTATATACTATATACAAGTATACGCTTAATTGATTTCATTACTAATCGAACAGCATGTTATTATATCATAAAAGAGATAAGAGTTTGCTAATTAATTTCTTAAGCATCAATTGACATCTGAACAAGGCATTAATACACTTTTTTTTTTCTTTGGTGTTTTTTTTTTGCTCCAGACATGTATCGTTTGCATAAAGATCTTACTGGATTCTAAATATATATAAAGCAACATTACAATTGAAAGAACAAAAAAAAACCGAAGAATATTTAAATAAGTTATTGTGACTTGCATTGGTTCTCTCATTATTATGTACTAATTACTTGATAAGATAAAAATAAAACGTTGAGAATATACATATATCCCCCTCGATAGAGATGATTTAAATAAAACTTTAATGAAACACGGTATTTTTCTCTCTTTCTCTCTCTTAAGATAGCCACTGCAACTTATGTATGTATATATATGTATTTTATCGGTCTGTTTACAATCAAACCGTATTACAATCAACTTCGGCCAACAAAATATACGAATGACCCAGTAATTGACAGCTAACAAATCATTAAGTTATCGCGCTAAATTGATAAAAGTTTATCAAGCCTTCACTAAAATAGCCATAAAACTAACATTTTCTCTTTTTTTTTCATTTTTATATGCAAAGCTCGGAAGAGTTGCATTTTTTTCGAGATTGATAGAAATTTTAGAAAAATCGTTCGAAAATAATATTCAAGTATGTTGATTTTTAGAGCTTGGGTAAAATTTAACAATGATTATTTAAAATTAAGATATTCAAAAATACTTATGAATACATGCATACTAAAATTAAATTGTATTAAATTTAAACTTTTTTTTAAGCACAATAAAAACTAAACTGATTTTTAAAAAAAAAAAAAATTCAAATCAATTATTATTACAGAATTCATTATAATTCTATCAACATCTATTCCACGTATAATTCGCCAAAACAAGTTTTAATCTCATAAATAGTATATCAATTAATAAAGTTCAATAATAATCAAAATAACATATATAACTCATCAATATAATAGTACAAGTTTACAATAATTCCTCACAACATTCACAAATTCTAGAAAATTTAAATTAAATAGTACCTATATATTTAACTGTCACTAAGATAATTAAAGAGAGAATCATTTTGAGATATTCAAGATGTTCGATATATATTATAAAATTACCGTATAGAACGACAAGCATACATTCATATACGTCAGAATATTATACTCTCGACATGATTGATCTGAATTAAAAGTCCATCTAATAAATTTTGAATTAAGCATATATATAGATCGACTTGAACGAATACCAAAGATTTTCATTCAATTATCGGTAATATATATCGAGCACATTCAATACGACACCGTCCTAATATTTAATAATCATCCTACAATCATTTAAAATCAAACAACAAATCAAAACATAATCCATGTCCTAAACAGTATCAAAATCCCAAAAATAAAAAACAAAACAAAAAAATAATATAAAAAAATCAAAAACTCACCCTCTTAGAATCAGTCGAATCGGCACTCGCAGCAAGGGCAGTGCCGGTAGCCACAAGCAATACCAGTAGCATCATCTGTGTTTCAATCTCTCGTACAACCATCTTTCACGTTTATTTGTTCTCCAGTAAATTAAGCCGACACGACTCGAGTGGAAGGGGTTTGTCAGTTCACAGCAAAAGAGAGGGTGGACGTGGGGGTGGATAATTAATAATTTATCTATCTTGTTTTCAATCTGAGTGAGTGGTGATATTGGAGTTGCGCAACTGCAGCTGAGTCCCTTGTCTCGAGTCCATTAGACTTAAGGGAGAAGAGTGTGCGCGCGAGGCCTGTGAGGTAGGCCGGTTCGCGACTACTCCTCTTTTAGTGAGACCCCCTCTTACTACTACTGCCTCCCTGCTGTTCTATTGCTACTGTTACAATAAGTGGTCCCTCGGTGGTTCCTGGCGGTTGGTGAGTGAAAGAAAGAGGGACTCTGGTCAGTTATACAGAGTATATACAATAAAGAATAAGGAGAAGCCGAGAGCGTGGGCGCGCGCGCGCGCGTATACGCGAGTGAAAGAGCTCTATATTTTTCTCTCTTTCTCTCTCTCTCTTTCTCTCTCTTTTTCTCTGCGTGTGTCCAGTCGCGGCAAGTGCTGCTGAGCGACTGAAAGCGAGCTGCTGCTGCTACTTGCTTCTTGCTTCTTGCTGCTGCTACTTCTGGCACTTGCCACTTGTTGTAGGTATATGTGTGTGCTGGAGAGGAGGAGCGGCAACTATACTCTCTGGCAGCGGCAGCAGTGAACAGCAACCGCGGCGTTCTTGCTCTCTGGTGGACTTCTCAGCAGCAGCACGGCCCCCCTTGTCTCTCTCTATATAAACTCCTCCTTCTATATACCACACAGCCTCTCACGATTGTTGCATACGATGCTGCTGTTGCTGTTGCTCTTCCCGGACTCTCGTTTGCTCTTTCTTTCTGGCCACATCCTTCTATCTTTCTCTTACTCTTTCTCTCTTTTCATCCCTCCCTCCCTCCCACCTTTCCTCCTTTCCTCCCTCACTCTCTTTTCCTCTTTCGCTCACTTCATCTCTCCCTCCTGTTCGCTATGGAACTCCATACATCGCGAGATATGAACTGCATCTTTTTTTTTCCTTCTTTCGACAATATTTTTTTTCTTCTTTTCTTCTTCGATTGTTGGGGGGAGAATAGGAAAATTTGCTGTTTGCAATTGTTACACTTATTATCAAATGAATATGTATATGTAACAAGTCAATGATATTTATATATCTCGCTAGTTGTTTTCGTTTACACTTGATGATTATACAGTAGTAGTAGTAGT
>JAPYZE010001412.1:0-28923 GCA_030522805.1 Leptomastidea abnormis | reverse complement strand
TCAATAAATTGTTTATAACAAATCGGGCGTTTGTTTAATCAAAAAACTAATGACGGGATTGAAAAGCTGACAAAATTTTACATAAGTAACTGTTATTTTAAAATTTTTTCAACAACTTTAAACCGATGAAATCTATCGCTCAAAAAAGCGTCCGTCGAGTACGAATTTGGGCGCTAATGGGTTAAACCAGTATTTCCACCCATCTCCTATCAAGAACAAAATTCTGCGGAGTAACCCATCGAACTTTTTATATACGGCTCATTCGAAGTTGCAATACTTGCTGAGTAGTAAGGAAATAGAGTTGCAATCTCGTAAAACTTATCAAGACCCACAGCAGACTTCTTGGTCACACACACACACACACACACACACACACACACACACACACACACACACACACACACACACACACACACACACACTCACGTTACCCAGATTTCACGAGAAGTTGTTCAAGTTTCATGCATGCGCGCACCCTCATGCATGTGCTGCCCCATTGAAATCTTTTCTGTAACTCTCCCTAAACACTTCTGTCTACTCAAAGTCCCTGTAATTGATTTTTTCACCTCTACTCTATATTACACTCGACTTAAAAAAGCACAGCAGAGAAATTTAGTTGTCAGTTTTTGGTCAAATCCGTGATATACTTTGGAAATTGGGTCAATGAAAATTTCGATATTATCTATAGAGCTTGCAATCCATGCAGGCTGTAAACATCTCTTTGAGATTACTTGTGGATAATAGGTTTTACACGGATATCGTTTTACAACTATTAAATTTTGTCCTTTCAAATAAATAAACTTACTCAAGCACTTAAGACTTTGTCATAAGTATTTTAATTATATGCAATTTTCAATGCTTTTAGCTTTCTTTATTTTTTAGATTTACAAAATTATGCACTCAAACAATTACGAAATAATAATAGCTCTTCACTGTTTGTCATTATTAAAACTTCTTTTATATACTTCAAAAATAATTAACATAAAAAAGAAAAGCATCAAAAATGTCACCTGAAACATACACCCTTATCAAAACGATAAGTAGTATAAATCCATTTTGGTCAGCCACACCGGACATAAGACTCACACAGAAAATCCTATTTGTCCTCTCTATCAAAATATTTCCCGCACCGCGGGAACTATAATTAAATATCTGTGTATCACCCTAAATCCACATGATCTACCGTACTAATAAATCCACGTCATCCATTACGCCTCCTAGTAGTAGTAGTAGTAGTAAGCCATGAATAACCGGAAATCGATAAATCAAAATCAAAACTGCGCATAGCAACGCGACATAGGAACGCACGTCTCTCTCTCTCTCTCTCTTCTCAAATTCAACGAAGCAAAACAATTGCATCTCTCTTTCTCAGACTAACAAGACTAACAAACGGCCATTCAGAGGCAGGGACATTGAGGAATGCAGGGGCTGGTATATGAAATTGTCAGTAGTACGAAGTATATTACGCGATAGGCGCAGCTCCCATGTACACACACATACGAGTTTATTAAAGGATATATCAAGCAGGTGTAGTATACCTACATACATAGTAGAGCTCGTCAGAAGCACAGGCCGAATTTCATTACTCGTCGTACTCTCTCTCTCTCTCTCTCTCGCTCGTTCTTCCTCTCCCGCAACTAAATGCTAGCTGTACTATATAATAGGAAGGTTAACTGCCGTAAAATTAGATGGTTAAACGACCTCATGTATAAGCGTTGGCCTTGTGTTTTCGTTCAATTCTACATATACCCTACAGCGAGCAGTACCCACACACACACACACATATATATATATATATATATATATATATGCTCGAGCGCTTGACTGAATATAATATGTATACCATCGATCTAACGATTTCTCGCGGGATTCCACTGACTAAGCTCCAGAGAATTAAGCTGTACCAGCGATGTACTTCGATAGATACATGTCGTCGTAGCTCTTGACACCTTGTATAATTTCACTGCTTCTCAAGTCAATGTATGTATGTATGTATGCACGTCAATTAGATCATTAATGTATATGCTGAAATCACTGAGGTAATTTAAATCGTTACATACAGTAATTTTTCTATTTCTTTTTTTTTTCTTATTCTTACGGTACATTAATTATGCATTATCATGTCAATCAGCTTTGTCTTCTCTCTCTCTTTTTTTTTGTAGTTGTTAAACAAACTTAGTTTTATAATATACACGTAGGCATAGAAAAGAAAGCGTAGTAAGGGCATTAATAAAAAAAACCACGAGCAATCACGCGATCGTTTTGCACACTTACGGATTCTTTTTTTCTCTTTGACTTCCTTTTTTTTTTATATACTATTGAGTATGCTCGGGGCAAAGTTCGACGAGTTGAAAATTGATACAACTCGTTTAAGTGACGTATATCGTAAAACAGTTTTACATTCTCAATAGTTTTATAATCTACTTTTATTTTTCTTTTTCTTCTTTTTTTTCTTTTCAATTTTTTGTGATGTTTAAGAACTTTGATGTGGAAATTTGATGTTTGCGATTATTGGGTACTTGATCTTTGGTGCGACTTTACTTTATTTGTAGAATAGAAAAAATGTGATTGAATTTGGAATAAATATAAATGAGCTTGTACTTATTAATATTAGGCAAAAATAATTAATATTTTTACAAAAGTACTTTCGATTTTTATCTTCAAATTTATTTTTAAATATTTATAAAAACTTTTCTATTGATTCTGAAATAAATAAAACTATAAGAAAGCCGAGTTCATAAAAAAGAGAACACATTGAAATGCAATCTTATAAAACTATCTCGTCTTGTTTTATTATTTCACGGAATGAAGTTATAGGTTCGCCAGAAAATAAATTATTTCTTTTTCTGCTCACGACATTTAGCGGAAATATGTATATTTGAAAAGTAATAGACATTAATGTTTCCATTTAATATTTAATATAAAATCGATCAACGTATTGCTAAGAAAAATTATTATATATGTATTATTTAATGTAGATATTCTATTATTTATTAATATTAAGACATTTCAATATAAATATTTATATATATATAAAAAAAAATATTTTAATAATACAAAGAGACTAATGCGACATAACATCATAACATACATTATAAGAATCCGTTTTACAAAAACTAAAAATACTTTATAGCTTGGAAAGAATTTGATTAACTTTTTTAGCGTTACAATTACTTCACAAAGGCGCTACTAAAAAGCGATGCTTTAACATCTCGCTTATCCTCTCATATACACATCCTGAAAAATTAACAGACAATACTTACACATCAACTCAAATATTCAAAGACACGTTTAAAGCAACTTACTAAAAACTCGCTAAAATGAAACTTCTCAGATCAGAAACGACCAATCACTTCAAAAACCATTCGAACTTTCAGAGTTCAGATTATGTCCAAAAAAAAAAGCTTGCATATATTAAGATATAATACGCGCACCTAAAGCTTAAAATCCACGCAAAAATTTGCATCCTGCATCAGTTATCATACGTTCCAAAGACTACAGAATAAGAGTCGCACAAATCCATTTAGCACACGCGACAAAATTCAGATTTTCTCGGCACACCAATGTCTGAATGTACCATCAGTATTTTTTATTTATATTTCCAAACAAGTGCAGCTACACAAATAAAGATAAATCGACAATATTACCAGCACCCAATAATCCAACGACCAATGCACACGTATTTTTATTTTCTTCGTTAAATTCCAAGCTCCGGTATACATAGCGCCTATAAAAATATATGAATGTATGCATGTGTGAACGCGGAGTAGTCTACATCTAAAGCAGCGCGATAAACAAATGCTCTTTCTCTCTTGGAAGCTATTAATTAAGTCGGTTAACGTTCATGTATTATATACATCTACGTACATCTCTGGCACGACTGGATCGCGTAGCATATACAACGAGCTTCTCTCTGGACAAGCCGCAAGCTTGGCGCGTATGCAAATCACCTTGGCACGTACAAGCACGTCAGAAATGACAGCTATATAGCATATGTATATATTATGTACTGGTACATATATAAAGTGGAGCTTGAATTTTGTCGTGATTTTTCACTTCTCATTAGTTCGTTTGCAAACATTAGATTTTGTTGGCTCGCTATATAGTTACGATTAGATTAAGAAAAGTGTGGTTTTACTTTGATTTGGGAATGTCAATTTTTTAAAGTTAAATTGTAAAACGAATGAGGAGTCGCGTGACACAAAGAAGGTCACGCTGAATCGGTTGAGCGTTATTAACAAGAGAGAGAGAGTTGCATATTGTGTTCTGTGCGATTGAGAGTAAGCGTGAAAGCTCTAGTGCTTACGGGTCATAGATTTTGAAGGAGCTTGCGCCTTTCGTTTTGAGCTTGCGCATCTCTAGGCTATTGCGCTTCACCGAACTTTAATGCGTTAGAATGTAAGGTTTGAAAGCTCTGGATGAGATACAGAAAGTTCATTGGATTTGATGTTTGGAAATATTTGGTGAGTACTTGTACTGATAGTTGTTTCGTTTTTATTTTGAATTTTGTAAAATTTGTAGGATAAGAATTTTTATTTACGTTTGAATTATTATGTAAGATAAATTTAATTATGAAGGAAGGTAAGTATAATTTTGTAAAATGTATGAAGTTTTCATAATAGGAAAAAAAAAGTAATCTGATTAGTGTATATTTTTATTCCTAATTTTATTTACATACGCTGTCCTATTTTATACAATTTTAAATTATATTATTTTTAACATCAATAACGTGTAATAAAAAATTTAATTTAAATTACAAATAATAATATGTAAATGTGAAAAGATTCTTTTTGAGTAATTTATTTGTAAATTTAAAAAAAATTTCTTTTCTTTATTCTTATTTCCTCGATAATAAGTTCTGCATTTTGAAAATGAGGTAGCTTAGCATATATATACCTTATTCATTATAATAACAAAGATATTTTAATTTTTCAGCGTATATTAGCATAATTTTATTTGTGATGCATAATATTGATCCGTAGTGGTCAACTTTTAAATGAAAATTTTATTTCCTCCCAAAAGCAACTAAACCCAAATTTAATTTATTAAAAACCATCCAACTAATTGATATTTAAATATAAACAATGACATTTTAAATAAAGTTCATCACTTCATAAAAATCCAACAAATTCTGTTATAATATAACGTTTCGCAACAATTTCAAAAAAATAAAAAAAAGAGGGACGGAGAAGGACGGTGAATATTGAAGATCGCAAGTGTCGGGCCACTCAAAATGCAGAGATCTTTTGAAGGTAGGTATATTCTTTCAGAGAGTCTGCGAGTAAATTTGAACGACTGCCAACTGGAGACGATTCTCAAAGCCCATCTTTCTCCTTTTCTAGCTACTTTCATTTTTTTCTTCTTTTTTTTTTTTTTTTTTAAATCTGAATATTATCTTACTGCTATGATGGGAGAAAAAAAGAAAGGCTGGACAAACGATAGAAAGAACAAACGAGCTGAAAAAGACAGTCGAAAAGACGGTGATTGAAGCCAGAGTATAAAAAGAATAGATATGCAAAAAAGGGGTGAGGGGATGGAGAAGTATATAAATTGTACTCGATATTCCAAGAATAAAGAAGGTTTGAATAACTTTTTTTTTTAAAGATAATATTAACGCAGCAGTAGCAAAAAATTCAATTAAATTGTAATTACTATGTATGATGAGTATAAAAATAAAATGAAAAGTAAAATAGGAAAAATAAATAAATAAATGCAGTGTTAGTAAACGAAATACGAATGAATAAATTAACAAAACTTTGTTGGATGAAGGTATAGATTCGTTAAAACAAGAGAAAAAGCAAAATATAGAGAAAAAGAGATTAATTAGACAGTGGAATAGTTGACTCGAAGAGAAGCTTTTTGTTTAATGCCGGTTGCAGCTGCAGAACTTGAAGCTCTCGGTTGCAGAAAAAAAGAGAAAGAGAAATCCTAGCATAGAGTGCAAAATTTGGAATTCACCGAGGAAAACTTTAACATTGCTGCTGCTGCTACACGCCTTTTGTCTCTCTTTCTATCATCATTTTATACACTATATCCTACTATACCTCTTTTGCTCTCCAGTTTCTCTGCTTAGCTATTTACTCAAGGTCCTACTTTTTTTTTCTTTTATTTTTTTACCAACTTTTAAACGCATTGTTTGCAAATGCCGAATTTCAAGAGTCAAACTATTCTTGACTTGATATAGAAAATAATTTCAAGTCAAGTCAATATTAAATAAATAAACAAGTATTATTGATGGTAATAATAGAAATTGCTTTTAAATAACAATATTTAATTTTACACTAGGCCAAACATAAAAGAAAGAGAATCGAAACGGGGAAGCTTGAGATTCTTTGAAATAATTTCTTTTTACTTTTAAAAAAGCCACATATGTCGTTTATTCCTCCACTACCACGTCAGTTGCACTTGCTCGCAATTCTAGAATAACCACCGAAAATTTAAATCTTAAAAAATATACGATTTTTCATTTAAAAAAAAGAAGCAGCTAGAATATAGCTCTCGTGTCCTAGTCAACGTTAGTCACACGATGAAATCGAGTTTATCGTGCGACCCTCTGACATTTTAATAATATGAGAGAGAAAGAAGAAGAAGACACAGGTTATAAAAGCAAGCTCAGCTCTCGGTATATAAAAGCAGCCGTTAGAGCATCGATCGTAGTCTATACATGTATACATACAAGCGGAATAGGATATTTCTTGTGTGGACTTGGCTCGCGAGTCCGGCTAGTAATTCCGGGTAACTTATTATTGCGCGGCCGACCGCTCGTGTGTCCTCGGTAGTATAATGGCATTTAATGTTCTTGATTTTTTAACGGAATGAATGGATATTGTTTGCGAGTACAATTTTTTTTTTTTTTTGGATTTTAGGTGTTTACCAGCTACTTTGAATTACTGAATGTAAAAGATGAAAATTGTTGAATTTTGAAATTTGAATTATTCAAAATGTTTTTTTTTTATGAACGATGTTAAAAGATTGTGGTAGAGGGTAGTTTTTAAAGTGTGATTTGTTATTGAGTTGAATATATTATTGCCGTATTAGTGTATTTTTGTATCAATTTGTTTATTTTTGTTGAATTACGTGAAAAATTTTAATAAATTTTCCAAAATTTAAAAATTTTTATCATTAAGTATTAGACTTATATTAAATATTCATTTAAAAGTGTAAAGATGGTTTGATATATGTTTTAAGTTAATTAATTTTTAAAAGCTAGAATTTATCGCGTTATTAAAACCATAATATTTTATGAATATTTCAAAAACATTTTTATTTACTCAGTAAAAAGTTTAATAAAATATGTAAAACAAATAAATATTAAAAAAGCTACGTTAATATCAAACTTGCCACACAGTTTATACTTTTATTAACCCATCGTCTATGAACTGGAGTAGTTTTCGTTTTGGCTGAAACAACTTTATATTATACAGCATCTATGTGTCATTCTAGCGCAATCTAAATAGAACTAAAAAAAATTGAAGTATTAACTAATAAAATAAAATAACAGCTCTAATCATTTTTTTCTGGGTACACCAACCTTTGTAAATAAAAACAGTATGAAAACGACAAAATTTAAAAAAAAAAACCTATCAAATTTTTAGCTGTAAATGTTAAAAAAAAATTTAATTTAATTTTTAAATAAAAAAAAAACTCTTGGATCTTAAAATAAAATACTTATAGATAATTTGAGAATTTTTTCAGATTTTTTTGTTAGAAATTGCATAGCCTCAGGATGAAAACAATACCACTTCATAAAGAAAAAGTGCAAAAAACAAAGATCACACTAAAAAGTTGACGAAGTATTTTGGTTGTATAAAGCCTTTATATGACACTCTATGGAGCGTATTTTGGCATCAACGCAATAGCCTAGCTGGTGAACACCGAGAGTCGAACCCACGATCTGTGAATTCGAAAATCGTTTGTCCATCATCTGAACCATTTCAAGCTCTTAATATAAAGTATTACAATTACTATTAGTTTAATTATCCAGATTTGCTTTAGATTTTTAATTTAGCTAGAAAATTTTAGTTATTATTTATTTTAAAAGCTATTCATAATAATTTAAATATGCTTGGTTTAAATTAAAATATTATTTTAATTTAAAAATATCAATGTAAAACGTTTTAAATATTTAAATAGTTCCCATTAGAAATTTGCAAATCAACAATAAACCTAATTCCTTTATTCTATAATTATGATACTGTCCGTATAAATATGAGAAAAGTCAGGCAGAAGGAGAAAATCTTGAAACTCGTTGATTAGTTTCGGCATTAATGTCAGTCAATTAGAGCGCCTCTCGGATTTAGTTAGAGCCAAGATATAACCAATCTCTTCCAGCTGAATTTCAAGATTAAGCATTAGTCCGATTAGCTCTCATGCTCGATGAAGCAATTCCCTTAAACTGCATCAGAGTTTTCTTATTAGAACAAAATTTGCTAAATCCGCTTTTGCATAATTTCTACTTTCGCTTGTATCTATAGTGCACTATGTGTTGCATTGAAAAAATAAAACTTTTTTAAATCCATTATAAAGATTTTTCTAATTCTCTCTTAGCTAAATTAAAAAATCTTAAAGAAAAGTTAAGATAAAAAAATGAAAAAAAGATAGATTTACAATCACGAATACAGTTGACATAATTAAAAACGAAAAATGGACCTCCTTAAGTTTAAAATAAAATAATTTAACAAAACGTTTAAATTCAGCTAATAATAGTGAACAAAATTCACGAAATATAAACTTTCGAGGAACAAAACACTTAATCCGAGGATGAATTTCACGATTAGAAAACTTTAAACCGTCGGACTTTTCGACCATCCGCAATAAGACCAAACTTCAAACATTATAAATTCTCAAACTGAACTACTTACAAGCAGCTCCTTTCAAAAATCAAGCGCACACACGCCAACGCACACAAGGTCATACCAACGGGCAACCCCCCTTTCCTTTTTCTTCTTCCCCTCTCGGTGGGAATCGCGATGGGAATAATGTATTCGTCGCTTGGTAAACAGCCCGATAAATAAGCGTAAGTGTGTGTGTACATTTAAGATAGGAGGGGTGGATGCGCTTGGTTCATTAAGCTACTCTGCCGCCTCTTGCGTGAAGCTCGTTGCAAGCTCGACCAATTATTTTCGCTGACCGACGGTGATTAGAGTACCCGCACACGTAGTTGCATCGATTCGCGTCACTACACTACATTTTCGACTAAATTTCTCTCGTCGGCCTTGAGTTACGCAGTCATAGCATAAAGTACTCGGCATTTTTTATTCCGACTTGATTTGTATTTACGAGAAGCAGAGGAGTAGGTCATTTGATAATTTTACGTAAAATATATGTCTTGTTTTCGTTTTTTTTGTTACGAGGTAATTTTTTAAAATTTTAATTTATACCATAGTTTTACATTTTTTTAAAACTTACTTGATAGATGTTTTTTAATTGAAAATAAAAAAAAAGTAGGACATTTTATGCATAATGGACTGGGAAAATTCAGTGAAACGATTTATCAGTGGAATAAAAATACAAGTAAAATTCTTATACGTACTCCCACGAATATCACTCAAGTGTAAACAATATATGCCTGTTAAAAAATAACATACGTTAAAATACAAAAGACCATAAGCAAGCAACATTACACGATTAATATCCAACCATTCATCAGAATAATGGCAGCATTGATTTACATTAACACATTAAAATAAAAAAGGGGGTCACCGCAATTTTACTACAAGGTCAGTAAGAAAATTTCGCCAAGTGCGTGTGATTCACACAAACGGTGTAGTTGACACTTCCGGATTACTACTACTACTACTACTACTTCTCGAGTAGAGCTGAGCCAGCGATAATTCAAAAAGAAATTCTTTTGGTCTTGCGCACATATACCATTTCCTTAACTGTTATCTCGCTTTTTCTTCAGCAGCCCCCTTCATTTTTTTTCTTTTTTGCGCGGCCTTTTTTCCGCGCGGATAAAGGGCACTCGACCGAGTCATTTGTGCAGGTTCAAAGCTACTGGAGTTGGGTGAGAGAAGGGAAGTGAGGAAGGAGAAGAGGAAATGGTACGCGGAGTCGGTAGAAAATTAAAGGTCCCGAGAGAAAGAAAGAGAAAGAAAGAAAATGAAAGAGGATAGAAAATCTTTTTTTCTTGGACGCGAGTAACGTAGACTGGCATTGCAGTTAAGTCTCTTCAGGAGGTACTACTCACTAATTCCTGACTCTCTCTCACTCTGTCTCTCTTTCTCTCTTGCGTGAAAAATTGTACGAAGATTTTACTGAAAGTCAAGAGCACACGGCACTTTAGCCGCAAAATCTTGTATTTTATCTTTCATTTTTTTTTCAAAAAAAAAAAAAAAATTAAAAAAGCGCAGTGACAAATTTAAAAAAGTGATATTGAAAAAGAGCATCAGCTTAAGGCTATACTCTTAAGCTTTTTCGGATTAAATTAGAAAAAAAAAATTTTTGACAGAAAAATATCTTTGAAAAGATTCTATTTGTTATTGAATACCTAGCTATAAATTTTACATTACACGTTGTTTCAATAATAATATTGCATTTATTAAAAGAAACGTGAAAAAAAAATGTAAAATTTTATTAAAGTTTACGGTTTTAAAATATATTTTTAAAATAGACGATGCTCAATCACGTACACCGACAATTTTTGACACTTTGAAAATGTGACGTAAATACAAAAATGAGAAAGAAAAAGCTCGAACAATAGTCGAACATCAGTCACGTCGCCGGGAGCTTCCGGAAAATTTTCAGGATTGAATCTCGCAAGTATATACTTGTGGTGAAATTCTCGATTCTTCGCGACATGAATGAAACGATATAGTACCTATAAGTCGACGGCGATCCACACTGGATCTTTGATAAGGAAGCGCTAACAATGCGAAAATAGATGAGGCTAGTGGCATGAGACATATAAATGATGCTGAGGAAAAATAAGGTTTCCATTTTTTATTTAAATTCGAATGATGTTATCGTGATTCTAAAATTCAATTTTTTTCTAGTTTGATGAAACAAAATTTAGATCGTGCTAAATTATAAAATAATTATTTAAACCGTATTAATTAATTTTTTTTTGTTATTCTATAAAACAATAAACATAAAAGTTGAAAAACGTGTATTTCTTTTAGAAAGAGGCTTTTAATTCTAAGATATCTTTTTTTTATAATTAAACATGTATCCGTACAGTACCTTTCGACCTCAAACAAGAAAAAATTAATAAATAAATAAACGATAAAAAGCTTTTCAAAGAAAAAAACGCATACTGATTTTTAACAAAAAAAAATGAATATCTTGGGTCACGCGACTTGGCCGTTTAATTTTTTTTTTGTTTCCAAGCATGCCTTTTTTTTCTTCATTCTGTATTTACGACAATTGTTGCGATTGACAATCTGATGAAAAAAAGGAGGTAAGCACTGGATTTTGTTCAATTATAAATAAAGTGGCTTTATGCTTGCGTTTTACGTGTGCGAATAATGAGATTGAAGTTATAAAACTGCTCTGTATATATAAGTTAGTTTTTAGATCTCGAGAGTGAGGTTTTACGTGATATTTTATGAGCTCGTAAGGATTTACGTATTATTAGACGATCTACTCGTTTTAAAAATATGTAGATTTGTTGCGCACGAGATTGAACAATTTATCATATGTATATCGTAAGATCTTTAAAATAATGACTTAATATTAACTTTTTGTGGTCTTATAAATTAATCAAAGTAAATTACTTTGATTATAAACAGCCTAAAATTGGATAATGTTAACTTTATAATTACAAATATTAATTTTGTGTGTTAATTTTATTAGAGACAAATAAATTAAGGGATTAATTAGTAAACTGTATGATTTTAAATATGTAGAGCTTTTTAGTTTAAATTAAAATCATATACCCTTACAATTGTTGCATTAATGTATCTGAAAATAAATATTATTGACAGAATAAATAAAACTTCGCGGAAAAAAATATCTACACTTTTATAATTGACATGTTGCATTGAATATAACTTGTACAATATTTATTACAATAATAATAATAATCTCAATAATAAAAAAAAAACAATATTTTTTCACTACATTTTTTATATGCAATTATAAAATTATTCTTTCACTAACTCATCTGGAAATAAAAGTAAAAATAAAAAAGCTCCAGTTCATCCACCATTCAAATCGCAGCATTTCCGAGCTTAATTTTCCATCCACATATCCTCACTTCCTACAACCACGGCATTCATATCCATCCTTCATTTATCGAACGTCACTGATTAGCTACTCTTTTCATTCTCCTTTCTTTAGAAAAGCTCAATCGAATACCAATCGCCCTTTAAAACAGAAAAAAGCTCAATAATCATACACATACACACATGCTCCTGCTCATCAGTCGAATAATAAACAGTACAAAAAGAGCACACACATTTTCGCTTTTGCTTCAGCAATTATATCACCAACAGCAAGCACCACTCGGATACGAAAATTCAAGCTTTAAAGTCTTTAAATACATACTCGCAAAAGCTCTTTTTACAGCGCTTACGCGTGCGTTGCTACTGCAAATTATTCATGGGAGAAATGCAAGCGCTTGTCGTGCCTGCAAGCACACACTGCTCGTTATCGCAACCGAATACGTGCCATTCCTGAATTAATGATCGCTAGAGCTTGCGCGCAGCTTGCAGTTTCACGATACGTTAAATGGTAAAAGGGATATGGAATTATCCTATTGGAAAACAAAATATGGATTTTTATAATGAAATATTATTTCCTCACAAAAGTTGATTTATTATTATTATTGTTGTTATTGTTTTTAAATTTAAGTAGTAATTAGTGTGCATTTTTATTGATTATGATGAACTAAATAAAGTAACTATACTTTTTTTAAAATATTTGAAAATTTAGTAACGAAACAAAATTTAAAAAAATTAATTTTAAAATAAAAATTTATTTTACTGTTTCCATATTTACAAGCTTACTAGTAAATAATAGTAACATAAAGTACAATATTACTCTTGCATAGATCACTAATTAAGTTAAAATATTTGAAAAAAAACTGATTCTTTCAAAGATTTGATAAACACTTATTAAAAATCACATCCAGACCTACTTCTAAACATCTTCATTTCCTCTAAACCTCTTACACGTCAAACCCACACACATATATCCAAGTTTGAAAAAACTTATTTCGAAAAAAGTTATACATATACACACACTACAGTGTAAAGTGCAACACTGAAACAGCCAGCTTGTTTCTCAAGTAGTTTTTGGCCAGCTTCACATACTTCGCTATACCAGCCGATCGATTCTCAAATATGCGCCCATGTAAGTGTGTATACACGCGGGACAAAATTGAAGTGGGGGCGTTTTTAAGGCCATGATATGAAAAGAAGAGAGAGAGAAGTTTTCTCTTCAATTTTTTCCCCTCTATTTTCCGCGAATTGAGAGAATGAAAGCTTGGCGGAAGTTGCGTGGCCTTGGATAGAAAAATATATACATATATGTACGTAAATGCATATAAGATTTAACAATGAATACATATAACGGATTTGGAACTTTCGCTAGGAAAAGATTATATTCGATGCAAACGGAGAGAGGAGAAAAAAAAGAACAAGAGTGCGGATATAATATGTGTGTTCATGTTCGAATGCTCTCTCGTGTTTTAACGATTAGAAGTTTGAGCAATCTGAAATCGAGGACGAATTTCGGTTTCGTATATAGCCACGCGAGACCACCGCCGCGGATTTTCTCGCGATTATACTCCTCCCACTCTATTTACTTGCTCCGGGGGAGGATTTGTATATATCCTCCCGTCTGAGTCCGACGCTTGGCTATCGATCGCCATCGCCTCCACCACCACCACCACAGTCGTGATTTCCGCCGTGCCTGCACTAAAACTTACGGCTAACGGTGAAAAGTTTTTCGCGAATGCGTTTTTTTTTCCATCGAGGACTCTGCTTCTGTTACTGCTTTAAAATTGCCAATTTAGACCTCTACTCTCTACGTGGCCTTCGATCTTTACTTTTTTTTAACGTTTGATATTCTTTGTCATTGATTTTTTTTCTGGTCATTATTACTATGGGTTATATTGCTTGGTGATAGAGTATAAAAAAATGGGATATGATGTTGTGATGTTGAAAAAAAAAGTTATAGGTAATCTTGTAAAATGACAAAAAAATAATGGCGAAGTAATAATGAAACTAAAAAAGCTGATCAATGTAATATAAGAAAAAAAAATGTAAAAAAATTGTTGATTGAAGTTTAACAACATCCAAGGTAAAATAATAACAATTACCTCAATAAAAACAACAGTGAAACTTTTCCAAAAAAAATATTTGATAGCATGAAAAAAAAAACGCTTGAAAATCGTCCCTGGCATCAATCTATTGAAAATCAAGTTCGGCCTTCCACATGACTGTTTGTTAATTAAAATTTTCTTTGAAAAAAAAGAGCACGAAAAAACAGTAATGAAACGAGGAAAAAAGTACGGAAAGAAACAGTCGAAATGAGATTGTTATTCGAATGCTGAATGATCAGAATAATCAACTTTGTTATACAAAAATCCAAGCTTATACAACCAAATACCTTACTCTTGCGTTTATTTGGCCCATTGTCAGTGTAGTTTGTCGATGAGAAAACACGAGGACTATAGCTTAAATTTTTCATTTAAACTTTCATGATTTTTTAGAGTATCTATTTTTTAGTATATATATTTTTTTTAATCACAGATAAAATTCTTTTATTTTGTTTCATCGATTTTTATCTATTGTGAAAAAATGTAATAAAACGCAAGAGTGGAATAACGTTTCGGGTATTGATGCAAAATGAATAGTATTTAAAAAAAAAAAAAAAAATTTATAAATATTTATATAAACTTACAATTCAATATTTAGGAGAAAATTTCAATGTATCGAAAATATTAAAAAATTGTTCAGTTAAATAACGTAACCAACGTTTGTAAAACAGTAATCTATTAAGTAGAAAAGGTTGAGTATAGTCAGACATATATAATATATGATGAAGATATATTTATTTATAATTTTTATAATTCGTAAAAAACAAAATTGTTGATGAACGTGTTATTTACTACAAAAGTTTAAACCGCAAAAATAATTTATGCAAGTATAAAGAATTTTTTCTGCAAGTTTTTCTTTCTCTCTCAAAGCGTCATTTATATTCTTATAATTAACGTAGAGCCAGATGTTCCTGCACAAATTAGCATATTGATAGGTGTTCAAAAAGCAATATCATATCATTTAAAATATAAACTCAATCTAATTATATTTTGTAAAAATAAAAAAGTTAAAAGAAAAATTATTATTATTCCATAGAAAATTGTTTTTTAATCTGATATCGAGTTAGCATTCCAGCCGCGAAATTGTACGTTTTACATAAAAAAAAGAAGTATAAGACTTCCATAAAAGCGCGAATAACTTTTACATAAATTATGCAAATAAAATGAATGCCTTAGCAGTCGGCAGCACGAGGCCGACAAAAAGATAAGAAAAAAAGAAAGAAAGAATGAAAGAAAGGGAAAGAAAAAGGGTATTATACTGTTAAAAAAAAGTTACATTCAAGTCCTTTCTCCCAAAGTTAAAATTCGAACGTAATTTACAACTTCAACGAATAACGTACTTAACAGCACATCGTAACAATGCACGTATTTTTTCCAAACTCGATTCGAAACGCCATTTTCCCCAACTTTTTTCAACCAAAAAAAAATATATGTATATACTCAAACAGAAGCTTTTACAAGCATCGACATATCCAAGCCATAAAAATCATTGGACAACCCGCGCGAAATTCGAACGAACAGATATATATCCGACAGCGTATACATGTACATTCGATCAAAAACGACGTGTTGGTGGAAAGAAAGAGTGGAGAGGGGAAAAAATTAGGTCAGACAATAAGATGTTCAAAGCTCTCTATACCGTACATAGGGAGTAAGGAGGGGAGGGGCGTTGACGGCTTACAGCTTTTCTATAGTCGTTTGAATGAACACAAACTGCTTCTGCCTCGATCGACAGCGGTCATACACGCTTATATTTCTCCCTCTCTCTTCTTTTCCTTTTCTATAATCCCTTGGAAGAGTCGAAAGGTCAGTGTTTCTTCGTACGCTGGCCTCAAGCTACATACTCTCCTTCTCTTTATACATTACCCCTTTTACTAACCCGATCACGGTTTTTCTTTCTTTTTACGCCTTTCACCTTTACTCTTGGTTATAATATGTATAAGTTCAGGTTAAGCCAGTGGCTCTCTGCAGGTGGTGTAAAATCGAAGAAAGAGATTTATGTATACGTTTGAGCTATATATCTCGTTCGTGAATTATGCACCAAGATAATGCATTTTGCATGAATTTAAGGTATTGTTTTTCTCTTAAATCAACTGAACTGACTTGAATTTAAGAAAAAAGAAAAAAAGAAAATTTTCTCTGTGTAGGTATAGTTGATTGTATATAGGTAAGAAGTAGTTAGATATACTTTAAGTTTACATATGTATAACAAAGTGAGGAACTTTGTTGGAATTGGTAGATACACTCTATTTCAATTCTTTTACAATCAGACAACTTTAAAGTTTTATTGCAAGACATGTGAATTAGAGCTGTCTTGTAAATTATTTATTTAAATGCTTGTTTACAGTAAAGTTAGGGCTATTATAGTTTGTTTATTCATGTCAATGTGATTTGAAACTAGTCACTTGGAAATACCATCAATTTTTATTGTTTACGAATTTGAAATAATGATTATATAATATTAACATGCATTACTAATAACTGCTGACGAGATTTGTCTTTATTTTTTTTTAATTTTTAAATTTAAATAATTTATTTGAAATTACTAAAAATTAAAATATCTAATAATAATGATTTAAAATTAGAAGAAAAAAAATGCAGATTTCAATGAGTCATTTTTATCCTCCAAAAAAAATTTTTTACTGCCGGATTCTAAGCAGCTTAACACATTTAATCCAACTCAGAAAACTGCTACATAAAGCAACATGAGAAATTTTTCCATCTTATTAGCGATTACCTTCCTGGCAATATTTCATCCAGTATAATATCTCATTTTCTTTATATCAAGATATTAATTTTGTTTAAAGAAAATTTTTAAAATCGCCATATTAATATTCATCACTACACTAACACATGTTAATAAAGTACACTTTAAACTACAACCTACTGCAAATAAAAAAGAAATAAATATCTTAATTAAGTGAAAAACTTGCAGCATCTATTATTTGTTTTCTGAGAGTTCGTTAAATATCGCTTGTGTCTGTCAACAGTAATTATCAGTACAGCAAGCGGTAGACACAGACGGTAGTCTAAATAAAAAAAAAAAAATATATGACTCCCGCTACAAGAGAGACTCTATTTACACGAGCATAAACCGTCCTGGGTGTCGTTAATCTTTCAAGCAAAATCTCGCCAGCAGAAATAGCTATATAAAGCAGAGAGAGAGAAAGCAATACAAGTTGCTGCTCTCATGTATTGTCTCATGGGAAAAATCCGGGTAACTGTAACCGCCGCAGCCGCCGCCGGCAGGCCATGGACTTATCTCGGACCAACCGCCCCGACGATTCGCCCAAGTGACAATGCAGACGTAAACACCTGGATACTGATTCTACTTTTGCGCACCTGCGTTTTATCGTAAAATATATGGGAAATATGTTTTTTCAAAATTGGATTGTTGGATTATTTATTGATGCTTTTTGACAAAAATTTTTTATACTTTTAAATTGGAATACAAGACAGATTAAAAATTACAAAGCATATTTTATTTTCTTTTTCTCGTACGATTATTAAATTAAAATTTTTATTATTTCGCTATTTATAATTTCAATGAAAAAGAAATTATCATTCGTACAGTATCTTTCAAAGCTTTTATTTTATTGGTAAAAAAGAATTGAATTATACTTTTCTTTGAAATCAAAAATTACAATAAAGAATTTTTCATGCAAAGACCTTAAAACTTATAAGCCACGAGAACTATAGAAAATCTTTTCAACGATGTAGATTTCAATGAAAATCATTAACACAAAGGTCACTTTTGTATGATGCATTTGCATTCGAAAGATTCTTATATTTTATTCAAATTCAAATGAGATATATATCCATTTTCTACTATTTTTATTTTAATTTTAAAAATTAAAAAGGTAAAATCAACGACTATAAATATTTGAAAACTATAGTTTAATATTTTTATACTTAATTTTAAATAATACATGTACGTTATAACATTTTTAAATTTAATAATTTCAAGTTTAAATATTAAAAATAATAATAATTAATTTTTTCGAAGAAAAGAAAAACTTATATCGAGAAGTCGGTAGAGAAAATAATAAAATATTCATAATCGCGTAATAGCTGCGCGGGAGAGGAGGCACTTTCAAAAACGATAGAACTTTTAGGATTATTAAAAATTTAAGCAGTATACCACATTTATTTTTTATCGATTTCATTCATGAAAACTGTTCAATATACCGTTCCAATTTAATAACTAAACTTTTTGATATGGTACACTTAACTAAAAAATCTTCTCTAGGAGTTTACTTTCCTTACCAAAAAAAAGAAAAATCATTTCTACATTATTTAACTTTTAAAACAGGTAAACAATATAATATCAATCTTAAACACAAGTAAATTAACACCAACAAATATTCAATCTGCATTATAATCAAGCATCAATAAACAATTTTATCAATACATAAATCAAACAATTTAAAAATCAATTTTGATAAAACGCACAGAAGAAAACCTTATTATCACAATTCACAAATAAACCTTAGAAGATCTCGGAAAATCCAAAGTGGTAGGCCAAATTACATAAAAGAGCCAGGAGCTATAGGATACCGTTGCACTGTCACACTTTGCGAGGAGGTCGCACTGATCTCCAAGGATCAGTGGACGAGAGGATGAGGAAGGAGGGGTTGTATAAAGGAGGACAGAGGCGCGCACATGCCCAAAATTGCAGGTCTGCCAAGTAAGTATATATGCAAGGTAAGGGGAAGAGTGACTCTTAACACCACCGCCATTTTCATCCGATAGGGCCATTCTGCTCTCTCTCATGAGTCCTTTTCAGGAAGAAAGAGTTGTCAGAGAAGAAGAATAAGGAGGAGGAGGAGAATGGACCGGAGTAAAGAGAAGAGAGAGAGAGAGAGTGGAAGATAGTCAGAGTCACTCGGCTGGCCCATGCGCGCCTTGTCCGGGTGTATAGTGGAGGGCGGATTCTCTGCTGCTGCTTCTATACTGTTATATGCGCGCGTGCATATCCATGTGTATGGACACACAGAAAGAGGTATAGAGTAAAGTCACGCGCTTGCGTTAGTTGCACTCTTTGTTTTATCACCCACCTCGTGCGTGCCTGAGACCGCAACGTGTGCGTCTTATTTTCCAATGATCGATCTCTTGAGTATATAATATCCGTTGACACTCAATTCTGGTACTTTATTATATATCCAGTATACAATATATATCTATGTACACCCACAATAATAACCCTTTTTTTAGGCCAACCTCATTTTTTTTTTTTTTTTTTATAGTTGCCAAAAGTAGTTCCAGGTGTTATGTATATTATATGTATATAGATACTTTTGTCTTGAATACAACAAACAACTATAGAAATTTATATATAGCAATCGAGCAAGTTAAATAAACGATCGCAGCAGCACACTAACACGTCCTGGACGCTGGGCAGATTGGCCGTGACTGTCACACACAGACCCCGAGGCCCCGCGCTTTGCTGCAAGCATCAAGAAGAAGAAGAAGAAGAAGAAGAAGAAGAGAAAGAGAGCAGCCCCCGCCCTCCAACCAACCACCCATCCACCCACTCTCTCTCTCTCTCTCTCTCTCTCTCTCTCCTCACTTCCTCTCGCTCGCTCGTTCGCTCGCTTGCTCGACCAAGCCGGTGGCAGTAGTAGCGGGTGGTAAAGCAGCAGCAGCAGCGCGCGCATGTCCCGCGCATGCACTCTATATACTTATACTTTTGCACCTCTCGCTTGCTCGTTCGCTCGTTTTGGCTTGTAGCCCTCCACGACTTCCACTCCGCTGTTAAACGAGGACGAGATGCGGAGAAAGGAGGATAAACTGAGGAAACTACTACTGCTCCTGCTGCTTTTGCTGTCTTTGTCTCGCGAGGGCCGCCGCCCCCGACCGAGCGCTTGTGCTCCAAAATACGTCCCGGCGGCGCGACAGCGTCGCCCTGGACGACTATGGTCTCGTGAGTGTGTGTGTGTGTGTGTCAGATGCTTTTTGACCTCATCTCACTCACTTTATCTCCCTTTCTCGCGTTCTCTTGCTTGAGGGAGTGACTTTATTATCCCTCTTTTTCGTTGTGTCATTGAATTTTCAGAGCACATGATTTGTGTGCAGTTGTAGATGGATATGTGAATGTATGTATCAAGATATTATATACTGGTCTCGGGAAATTTTTAAGATCGGGAAAGGCTTGGTACTGGCTCGACTACTTCGTCGAGTGATTGTACAAGTAGATATTTTACTTTCATAAACAACACTTTTCTCTCTCTTTTTTTTTTTATTCCAATAATGGTACCTATACATTTTTCTTTTTTTTCAATTGCAGTGTCATATATTGTAAATTTTCTATTCTATACTTTTTTTTGGATGAAAAAAAAAACTAATGATGTTTTCAACTTGCAATTTTATTGCAAAATATACTAATATAGTAGTAAAAACTATCAGAAAACTCATATAAATATATGATATGATTTTTAATATAAATCACCTGATATATTTTATAGTTGCAGTAATTAAAAAGTATAAAACGACTTTTATATAAGAAGGGTTTAAAACGTTTTTACTATACGATATCATACCTTGAAACAAAATTATATAGAACAAGCTTTAACAGCTTCCATGCAATTTTCAAGGTATAGTTCTAATGAAACAGAAAATTTATGTCCTGTACGTGGAATCCACGTAGACTTAGAGATCGTCATTTTATAGGTTTCCTGCATAATATATAACGAATTTTGTAAAGATTTTAAAAACGAAAATTTCATTATAATTTATATTTGGTTATTTATGTTTTTATTTTTTTTTACAATTTTTTTTAAAATATTTATTCACTACCTAATAATACATTTAATTGTAAGTAGTAACTTATTTTATAATGTATACAATTTAAATGTAATTTTCCTATTCCATTTTAAAATTAAAAAATATAAAAATGCCAACCTTATAACTCTCTTTAATTATATACAATGATATAACTCTATTTTAAGCTTATAATACCGCTCCAGTTGATTTTTTTATGACTTAAGATCTAGCACGTTGATGTACTACTATATATAAGATTATTTAGATATATACCATGAATTAAATTCTATGTAATATTCTCATAATGTTATCAAGCATTTGCAATATACTTACTTTTTATCATTTTTCAAAATAAAATAAAATAATGATGCTCGTGTATGTTTACTATATTTCAACTTGAAAGTCACGATCATTATCATTTATATTTCCAGTGTTGGAATAAATAAAAAAAAAAGTTGTTATCAAGATCATAAAAAAAAATAGAAATACCAATTTAAATACTCATTAAAATAAAAAAAAAAATACGTAAATAAACTTCAGCATCACGCATTTTAGCAAAAATTTATTGCAAGCTCAACACAAAGGTAAGCAGCAGCATATCATCGACCGAGTAGTTTCTCGAAGCCACCACTGTCCTTCGTATATATATATATATAACCATCAGCTGTCAGTTTACGCATCTCTCAGCTCCATAAAAGTAACGACCGACTCGATAAACCTGTAAATGTAATCCTCAAGCCAGAGAAGAGAGAGCAACTCGGACAAGTTCTGCTGGTCTTATTGGCAGCTGTCATCCTCTTAGCAGCAGCAGTACAGTCTCTATACCTTTCGAATGATGATTTTCCAAGCCTTTTACAGCCCACAA
The DNA here is from genome assembly GCA_030522805.1 of Leptomastidea abnormis. Taxonomy (NCBI): domain Eukaryota; kingdom Metazoa; phylum Arthropoda; class Insecta; order Hymenoptera; family Encyrtidae; genus Leptomastidea; species Leptomastidea abnormis. The sequence goes on along the minus strand of JAPYZE010001412.1, from coordinate 7,033 downwards.
TGTTTCTCTCTACATACATAGATATATAGGCAACTAACTTTAGGTCGTAAGCTTTGCCGACTTTTTTTTATATACGGAAGCCACACAATTCGTAAAAAAAAAAAATAATAAAACAACAATGGCAGTAGCCAACGTTTATGAGGCAAAAGCTGAGTGAGCGAATGACTAGTGCTCTCTCGCTCGTTCGCTCGAAAGCTTTTTCTTTTTTTTTTTGAATATCAAACGTTTGCACGGGCTTCATGCACGCAATGTTTTTTTTTTTTTTGTTGGACATTTTTTATCAGAGTCTTACTCTTTGTTTATATTCCTTTTTTTATAGTATTTCCTTTTTTTTTAACATTGGTACGCTTTTATGAGACATTTTTATTAGCTGGAAATTTGTTTTTGTTCTTTACGTGAAAATTCTTGGAATATTGGACTTTTAAATAATTTTCGACTAGGCAAATATTAGAATTTAATATTAAATGTACGAAACAATCCATTATATGAGGCCTTACCCACTACGTATAGCTAATTTATTTATAAGCTAAAGCAAATCAAAATTTTATTGTTTACGAAACTATAACAAACTAAAGTTTTAAAATTATATAAATTTTTAAATTAATTTAATTAAGATGACAATTCAATAAGCAAAATCATGTGATTTTGTCAAGTCGACAAAATCACATGATTTTGCTTATTGAATTAAAAAAAAATCTTTTAAACAAGAAATTTTAAAAATATTACCAACAACAAGAAAGAAACGCACGTTTAAAGCTCCTTAAAAAAAAAAAAAAAAAAAAAAAAAAAAAAAAAATTAAAAAAAAAAAAAAAAAAAAAAAAAAAAAAAAGAAGAAGAAAGAAAAGAAAAAAAAGTAAGCATTCTGAAATTCAATTGAGGTCAACCAAAAAAGTGCGCCGTACTCCAGGGTTTTTACCTCGTATGAAGAAAGAGAGAGAGAGAGAGAGAGAGAGAGAGAGAGAGAGAGAGAGAGAGAGAAATAAAGGGAGAGAAAGCACAAGTTGTGTGTGTATGTATGAGGGCGATAATGTCACGGTCATTTTCAGAACGAAAAATAAGGAATGTGTGCAACAAAAAACTGTGTTTTATTTTCAAGAGGAAGAAAATAGAGAGAGAGAGAAAGAGAGAGTGAAATAGGTGCGTTTATCCGCGCTGCACGAACTATGTCAAGATTACGGATGTATTTAAATACAAAACGAGCAAGAGTCAAGTCGAATAGTTTCACTATATATATATGTGTGTATGTGTGTTAGAGAAATAACGTTTCTGTGGCTTGTCGTAGCATATTACGCGTTGAGCTTGGTGCATATGTCGAGAGAAGGGATGTAGACTATATAATATACGTGAATGTATGTCGTATGTTTCGGACCGTCCTCGCTTCCGTTTCTTGGATGCGTCTGGTAGAATGAACTTGCTTTTATAGCTGACAGCTTGAGGGGCTACGCTGAGATATTTGCTTCGAGATGCGAACTAAGAAGACGTTGGAGATACGTGAGCTTAGTTGACCTCTGAAGTGTTTCAGAGCTATTTTTCAACTTTTATTTAATTTTTATAATTTTTTACATACATTTTTTTTAAATTAAATAACGTATGCATTTATGATGATTGAAAAAAAGATAATTGTGAATTTAAGTTAAGTAAAGAGTTTGCTAACGTCGATTAAGTGCAGTAGCATTGCCAAGGGAGCGCCACGCAAATAAAGAGTTTGTACAGAGCGTGTATTCGGGTTACGTAACGCAAGCAAAGCAGAAGAGTATTCGTGTATACATATATACACGAGCGGACAATTTTTTTAACGAAAATGCCATTCCCGATTGATCGCTATTTCGTACAACTTTATTTCAACATCTATTTGGATATTTTCTCGACTTTAAAATTTTTCCAGAAGTAAAGAACGAAACGAAATATATAAATGATAAGTAGTTTTCGCGAAGGATTGAGAGGAAGACGGCAGTAATAACCGCCTGCGAATGTCATTGAAATTCATTGAGACTCGCTTTTCGATATCGCATTAAGAAAGTCAGCTGCTACCCTTTCCTTCCTTCCTCCCTTTGATATATACAAATTTGAATGCTGCTTTTCGCAGAGTGAAAAATAAACTGAAAACTATTTTGGCTGTCGGTAAGAAGTTGTTAAGCTCCCAGAGAAAATATATGTATGGAATTTCGATTATTAATAAAGCGTGACATTGCTGGATTTCTCTTTCTGTATTATTGAAAAAATTGAATTTTTTTTTTATTTACTTATTAGATCGTGAGATTTAAAATTTTGCTGTGATTTGTGAATGTATTGAAAATCGAGTAATAATTTATTTGTAAATCATTTTCATGTATTTATCACAGAATGTTTACGATCAAAATGATAAATAGGAAAAAATAGATATAAATTTTATAAGATGTACATTTTTGATAAGGATAAAATGTTATTTATTACAAAAAATTTAATGAACAGCCAACTATACAGATATGACTCATAAATTTTTTTTTGCTGTTTAATAAAACCATTTTGACACTCTATTGAGCGTATTTCGGTAAATAAATGCTCAAGCAATTTCAAAGACGTCAGGAATCGAACCCACGACCTGTGGATTACTAAACCGACGTTCAGCAAATTAAACCATCGCAAGTTCCCTTGAATCTGACAATATTCACTATGAAATATCCAATTACGGTCAACGTGTTGTCTGAATTTCAAAGTCATTTTCCGCACATGACCAAGTACGATTTCTCATTGGTATCCGCATTTGGTTGGAGTTTCGTCCACTCTAAACTTTACTGAATAGCCTCTAGAGACTATATAATATGTGTATGCTGTGATCAAGTAGTTCAGCACAGCGTACAGTCAGACTGAGAATAAGACGGGAAATCTTTTTGGTATTGGATAAGCATGGATGTTTTGTAAAAGTTAAAATAACTTATCAAAACTTTTTTAAAATTTTTTTTTAATCTTTTAGTTGATTTAATTAGGTATGGTTATTTACAACTTGCATAAATTTAAAATGCATTAAGTTATTTTTTTCAAATTTACTGACACTTGGTAATTTTTAAGGGAATTTTGAAGTGAACGAGTGTAATTGCATTTTGTGATCGTTCTAATTTAACCAATAATCAATCAAATTAATTAATGCATGACCACGCTCATTCGTAGATTGCATTACAAAATGGGCTGTACGTAAAATTGACTTGTTAATTTTTTTTTTTTTCATCGTAAACCTAAAGTTAACAAAATCTAATTGGAATTGAATACATTAGTGGCAAATTGATAGCTTTATATGAGTGGCGTTATAACAGTATTCTGTTTTATTTCTACTTATATTATATTAATAGTAATTTACACTTGTAAGAAAATTTTTAACATTCTAATAATTTACCAAGAATGAGTAATTTTTTTTTTTTACGAATCGATGATTAATAATTAATTTAACAGCCGTTACATTCTACATTTACATTGAAATGTTACTGAAATTAATATAAAGTTTTAGGAAAAACTTTGAAATGAATAAAATAATAAACTGTTTAATTTATACTTTATATTTTTAATAATAGTAAAAGAAAAGAAAAAAACATAAGACTTTTTTTTATTTTGTAATTTTGTAATATTGCCGTCCTTCACTTTACAACTAAGTAACAAATAAGAGCTATCATCATATTGTCACAAAGTAACAAAACAAAATGTATCCTAACGCATCACTAAGTATTTTAAGGTAAATTCAAAATCCTTCACACTTAAAGGATAATCAAAGAGCTAGCATTAGCTCTTGTGCAAAACCGACAAAGGGACCAATGATTATGGATGAGCCTTCGACACCAGCTCGCAATTGTCATGTGGTTTCGTATCCTTGCAAGGCCGCACCTCTGGAGGCATCTCCCGACACCCATTCTGCCGTGTCATAACAAATCAATAAGATCCTTTACGCTACGAACTACGGGAGGGTTTTTTTCAATTCTCGAGTGCTATAATATCGAGCTGGCAAAGAATATCGATAAGATTGCTCTTTGCACGTGTTTTTTCAATTTCCAATTTCAGAAAAAGTGTGTGTTGATATTTCTTTAGATGTTTTCTTTAGGTCAGTAGAACGTACAAATCCAATCATAGCAGCGAGCTTTAGGATCGCGCTTTTGAGAGTAGACAGAGAGAGCTTATTTTTAGTACTTTTTGTTGGTAAATTACCGTGGAATGTTAATGAAATTGGTTTCTTTTTCTTCAAAAATGATTAAGATATTTTTAATGTTTTACTTTTAGAAAAAAAAACTAAGATACTTTATCTCACTTAAATTATACATCTAATCTTAATAATTTCCTTTCTTTTTGTAAATTAGAAAAACTATCCAGGAAATGTCGAAAGCTCCATACAAAGCTTTTGATACCATAAATGTATCACTTTGTATTCAAGTCGGTAAATTATCGAGCGAACGTAAAAGCTAGCAAATACCTCTGTTATCTGAATTACCGATAAGAATAGTCGCAAGCTCTCGCAAGCTTTCCATGATAATTAGAGTTTCTGACTTACCGACTGTTGTGTTTAAGCTTTCTCGTCTGATAATTAATCGACTTACCTGCAAAAGAAAAAATAGTATATTAACAATCAGATAAAATTATAAAATTAAAATTTTCATCTAGTTATCATTTAATGGTCAATCTTACAACTATTCAATTCGCAGGTAATTACTATAAAAAGTAAATGAAAAAAAAAACTAACATTAGTTATCAGAATGCACGACCTAGATATATCTTTAATTCAACCAAGGGGAAAATAACTATAGTCAAATATACATGCAACAGTTATAACTTGGTAACTCTGGACGCGGACAGAACTCATTTCCCATGCAGATCGCAATTTCATGCTTCGTCTCCTATCTTTGTATATTCTGGATGAATTTCGAGAGATGCACAAATGTCGATATACATATACATACTTTTACTAACTTAGAGAAACTTGTTCTGTTTTTTTTTTCTTCTTTTTTTTTGCACGAGTATATCACGACAATATGTTGCTTATTCATATATTCAAAGTGCGCAAGTACATTTGGCTTCTGCGAATATACAAATGCATTTATATTCGACGAAGCCGCTATTGCTTCGTTTATCCGAGAATTTATTTTATAATTCATGGCTTCATGAATTCTAAGCTTGCGAAGAGGAAAATGTATGTGCGAATCATGGCAAGTTATAAAAGAACATAATAAAAAAGATTTATTTTTTTTACTTTTTTTAATATTATATAAAATTTATTTATTTAGCTAATGACGTAATAAAAAAACTTTTAAAGTTTCTTTAAAGATGCATCGTAACATGAAACTTGAATTATTAATAACTCTAAGGATTCATTCATTTTCATTAATTAAAATAGCATTAATTTTAAAAGTTGAAAATTAATAAAATAATGAAAGTTAAAAGGAACTAAGATTATGCTATGTTCACTATTTTTTTTTTTTTTTTTAAGAAAATATCTAAGATTTTTTGCAAATTTGCAATTATTTTAACAAATTTATACCTGCACAACTGCTGGATTTCGCTGAGCCTGTGTACAGGAAAATAAAAATAAGAAAAAGTTATAGAAAGAGAGTAGAGAAAATATTTTTATTTTGACACAGAAGAAGGACGCCTAAAGCTTTTTTTAATTTTTATTTTAATTTTTTAATAAAGTTTTTTTGTTTCGGACAATATTATATTTTAAAATTAAGCTCTTTTTAGAAGTCCTTATTCCGTGATCAAAGTGAATCGATAATTTTTAAGTAAAGTAAAGAAAATTAAGTATTATATTCGTAAGAAAAAGTTAACATACTTAGAATGACTAAAATCAAATTTTGATGTTATTATAAAAGAATACACAATTTCAACTTTTAAAGCTAGACTTAGATAAAATGGTCGTATAAAAAAATCGTAGGTGTAAGTTTAGAATCGTAACTTTCAAATAGTACACCATAAAACGTGCGTTTAAGAGTTGTAAAATCTTTTACGCCCTTCAAGTGCCATTTTATTCGACTGTTTTATGTATTTTCCCTTGGAGCAAAAATATTTTTAACGCATTCAATTGTTTTCTAAAAAAAGTGTTTTTTCAATAGATTTATGGTACAGATAGTAATGACTTTTAATAATAAAAATCTAAATTTAATATTCTTTCAAACGTGGTTAAAAAGTGAAACGGAATATTTAAATAAACACGTGAAATAGAATAAATAACAAATTTTCAATATTTCACAACATCCTTGGAATTTTAGGCTTACAGCAAAATGTAACCGGATAATAGTAATAAAAATGTTTGGCAAAACATTTAGAATGAGTATTCATTCGTCATTAAAATTTGATAATAATATTTTTTTGAAAAAAGATAAATTATTACAGAAAGATTAGCATAAAATCGAGAATTTCCGTCCGCAATTTAGTTACGCACAGACGCAATTTATTTCAAATCAAAGGTTATTGTTTTTTTCTTTTTCGCTCTATACTCTTGTGGTAACCGAGTCAACAGGCTACCTTGAAATCGACCCTTCTATTTCAATTAAGTTTCCTTTCTCGTATTTACAAAGGAATATACGAGGCGACGAATAGCTGTTTGATCACGAAACCACCTTCCCAATGTAATTACGTGAAAAGGTGGGAGAAAAGAGGAAGGAAGAGAGAGAGAGAGAGAGAGAGAACATCCGGGCTTCGTCTTTTGGAATTTTCAGCGGATGAGAGAAATTAAGATGTTTTGCTAGATTTTGTAAATTACGTGTTTATCCGTTATTGGACTGAGATAATAATATTTTTTAAAAAAAGACAAATTACAGGAAGAGCTTGTTTGACACGTCAAGTTGGAATTTTTTCATTGGAATTTCTTATCTATGAATAATTTACGAATAAAAATATTCAAATTATTCGCTTCGACAAATGGCTTTAAATTATGAAGCCATGTTATTGAATTGTTTGCATTACAAGATAAATTTTTTAGACTAGGGTAAACTGCCCGGTTATTGACCGATTTGTCAAAATGCTACTTTGTAAGGCTTATAATTATTTTATTTTAGTATTTATCAATAGTATTTTTGA
>JAPYZE010001411.1:0-23673 GCA_030522805.1 Leptomastidea abnormis | reverse complement strand
AATTAGAAAATTAATTGACTTGTTGGTTGCTAACTAATTTATTTTTGTATTTTCAGTAACTGATTGTAGATAAATAAAAAATCTGCGTGTATGGTAAAGAGCATGCGACTGAAGATATGCAGCGAGTGACTTTAACGGCACTCGAGCAACCCTCGAGTAACAGGTAACTAATTTATCTTTTCTCAGTATATACAATCTATTTTAAATATACGAAACAATTATTAATTAAAATAATTTAAAAATATAATTCACATTTTAGTTGTAGTACAATGTATAATATAAGTATTATACATTAAACGCAGTTCCTAATTTTGCTATGTATATTTTTTTAATAGTGGTTCTAATTTATATAAAAAATGAATTTGCCAAATCGTTTATCCTAACATTCATATATATATATATATTTAAAATTAAATTTAAAGTTACATTTATAGCGATAGATAATTTATCCTAGCAATGTTCGATTAACCCTATCCTATAAATATTATAATTTATTTTGAACTCAAGTAGAAAACATTGAAAGAAAAATTATACAATATACTCTAGTAAAACAACTAATTTTTTGAAAAGGTTTGTAAATAAAAATGATTTGTCCTTAAATATTTTTTATAGAATATTAACCAAATTTATTTTTTATAGAATATTAACCAAATTCGATAGATAATGATAATTTTTTCTTGCAGTAAGAAAAACTAGGTTTTTTCCTGCATAATAGTTTTATCAGCTTACTTAATTTAACTTATATCTAGAAATAAACTTTTATAGGTAATTTATTAATGTATTTAATTTATAAATATATTAACACAAATAACTTTAAATGTAATTTTGATATAAAAAAATCTATTATACCTATTCAGTATCCTTTTCTTGGGATTCTATTATACCACTTGTGAGTTATTATATAAACAATTAATATAAACTATTGTTTGACATATTACTTAATTAATTTGAGATACATCACGTTCATACCAGGATTCACATACCAAATTAGGTATTCCGTTAAGATTAAAATTAAAGATGAGCCTTAATTAAGTTTTCTTTAAATAAATGTAAATTAATGATGAATTAAATAGAATATAAAAATTTGAAAAGGAATAGGTCAACAAAGTTGACCACTAAAAACTACTACGTATTACAGAATTGTAGGATACATAAGCAAATATAATTAAGAATTCCATACATGTAAGCAGATTATATATGTGTTTTTATTATTCTGTAAACGTCCTGGGCTCGTTTGTTAGACGCGGTTACGCTTTTGATGTGGTCGCGTGTTTTTCATTTTTCTAATCTTCTCTTCTCCTTTCTCAGAGCGATCTCACAGCTTCTCATCGTGACAAAATTTACAGAGAAGTTTTAGTTTACTTCACGCCTCGGTTATATGTGACTTCCTTCCTGTTTTTTTTTCATTTTATTATTTTTTGTTTTGTATTTTTTTTTCACAAAGTAATTTATGAGACTCGCACTAAAGACTACATATACTTATGTGACTTTTCAAAAAGGAACGAAAAAAGATAAAGCTCGTTAATGTATTCAATGAAGATGCCTTGGAATTTTTATGTACAATTTTGAATCGAATTAACTTTTTTCAGAGAGCTTTTTTTTTAACGATTCAGCAATTACTCGTTGGAGATATTAAATTTTATAGCATTAATCACTTAACGTAATCTCTTTGTAAATGTTTTTTTTTTTTAAATCTACCACTCTTTCTGTAATTTGTTATGAAACTTGTGATGCAAAAAATTAAAAAAAAACTGTTTTGTTAATTCAAGATCTTGTCGTAAAGTTAGAAAAAAAAGGATGGACATTGATTACGAGTTCATACAATAGCTGGTAAGTATATTATATTAGTTATTTTTGATTATTAGTTTTTAATTATATGGATAATTATATTTATCTTTTCTGCCTTTTAATTATTTAATTTAATTTTTCAAGCAAGTAAATAAATCATTATTATATTAATATTTCAAAATTTTATAATAAGTTAACTATAATTTTATTATAAGCATTGACGTAATATATATGTATCTCTAACAGCATTGTTTTTTATAATTATTTTAATATTATATTTATCACAATGATATAATAATACTTAGAACTTTTTATTATTTTTTTATAAATGTAAACATAGCATTGTAAAAATGAGACACAAAGAGCATGAACTTTGATATTTTTTTAGCTCAATAATATTTTGATATTCGATGCTGTAGCTATTTTTATTTTCGTATTTTAAATCAATTCTAAAAATATAATCTCATACATTTTAATGATAACAAATTTATTTTAAGGTTTTTAACCATTTCGATAATAAAATATGTATCTCGACCTCCAGTATACTTTTTTTTTACAGGGTGACTATAGTAAGATCGCATTACAAGTATGTAGATATATGGTATGCCCATGCGGTGCGGTATATGCCAGTGATAAGCATTACGTATACTCTACGAGCGTGTTGATAATATAATATTCAATGCGAAGTAGCTTCGAATAACTTCAATGCATTTTGCAAGCCATGTCTTATCGATTTTTTTTTATAGATTATCATTTTTATTCTAATTAAACAATATTACGTGCTATTTTATGAATATGATATGTAAGCATATTGTTTATTTAATTAAATATGTAAAAAAAATGTCTCTATCTTTAAGGACACGACGAGTAATAAGCTTTATACGTGGATTATAAAAAAATTTTTATTTAATTAGCCTTCGAAATTATCATTTTATTATTTAGCTCGACCCCCCTCCCCCTACTCGTGCTTAACGTGCTGACTTTTACAAAGTACATGTTTCAAACGCTTTTTATTAATCACGTATAACCATAAGTAAGATATTTTACATTATAATTATGCAAATGCATTGCTTTTTATATAACACTTACTTTTTAATGAAGCATTTTTCATGAAAATTTCTTATCGTAGAAAGAAAGTTAAAAAAAAACTATTTATTAATACGATCAATCTAACGCGTACAAATTGTTATTTATTATTTTAATTTTGTCGAAAATTTTTTTATTTTAAAATCTTTTGTTGCATAATGTAACTTTAGCCGTAAGCTAACAATAACGTCTTGCATAAATACATTTGATTGATACATACATTTACACCCACATATCACAAAGATCAGCACACACATACATATATACAGATATCGATTTTCAAAGTTCAAGCAGAAAAATAAAAGTAAAAAAAAAAAAAATAAAAAAATACACACTTAATCATTCTAACTTGATCTTAAGCATTCCGTAACGTCACGAAGTCACCGTGACCTTCGGTCATTCGCAGCTGCTTGAGAGTTGAGCTTGCTTCATCTCACACAAGTTGAGCAGAAGTTAAATAATCTCGTCTTCTACCGCGCATGTAAGTAATGTATATGTGTATGAGTGTATCATCCCCCACGCTACTCCTTTTACTTTTGCTTCCTGGATCTTGGTGTATGTAAAGCCGTGCGCGAGCCGATATGTTATGTCCGAACAAGAGTCTCCGCCTATTTAAATAGTATATACATCGAGTCGTAACGCTTGAGTCTTTATTGTTCAGCTGGTAGTCGTATCGTTACCATAGAGCGTCGTCGTCGAAAGTGAGACCAAAAGCCGCAGTTTGCCGCAAGCGCATTTACTTACATACATCTGTCACTACAGTGCACGCGGTGACTCTTCTTTCACATTTTTTCAACTTACTTTCACTTACGACGCATCGATATGACAACGAAAAAGGGATTCTTTGTCGTTGTAGCTGTGCTGCTGGCACTCGCTGATAGCACCAAAGTTTTTGATTGCAATACACGTGAGTAAATTATTTTTCTGATTTTATTGTAAATTTATTGGCTGATAATTTTTTGTAAGCGAATTTATATTAACTTTATTTTTTCTTAACTTAAATGTTTATTTGATTACGTATTTAGATTATTCAATATTATATATTATGTGAGTAATAAAACGGGCGTAATGTGACGTAAGAGATGTAGTTGTTCTTAGGGTTTTTTTTTACGATGAATGTGGTGATTCGAGAATGCATAAAAAAATATGAGAAGCTGAATGATAACTGAGACTTGCGATAAATTGTGTTACATGCCCAGATAAAATTCTAATCTTCTACTGAAGCTTTCGGGCAATGGAGAGCCGGTAATCTCAGTTTTCACTCTATTGAATAAGATAATATTTTATTTTCAAATAAAAACGACTAATTATTCTAGCCTTTTTTACCCCAAATGAACTCGATATGATCATTCAAAATAAATTAAACTTGGTAAATTAAGTTTTGATTTACGTAAAGTACTTTTTTAAATTATTTTGTGATATTTTGTAAGTAAAATATTATATGATTCATTTTTAAATATAAATTTATGCAACGTTGACCATTTAAATTATGTGTATTGAAGTTTTATAGTAATATTAAGATTTAAGTGACATATATGTGTCAACTCAATCTTTATCATAATAATATATTTATCGAAAGTAGCTGGATATAAGCTTAATAAGATTTAAAATTCCTCTATGACAATAAATTTTCTTTGTGTTTTGCTTGTGCTTTGAACTGTGAAAAAATAAATTCTTTTTAGAGTATTGACTAAAGTACAATAATTTTTCAAATTCTAAAAGAAATCTATTTAATTTATAATTACATTGTGTAGAATATCTGAGTAATCATTAAAAATAAATAAAACTGATCTTACATGTTTAATGACATTATATAATTGAAAAAACAACATTAGCATAATACTCAACAGTAAAAAATGAGCTTTTACAAATAACTAGCATATTGTAGATTTAACAGGTCGCGTTGGTTCGCACTTTCATTAAACAATTTCATAAGAAATAGAAGCGAGCATTCTATTATTAAAGTCTCTCTCGCTCAGTCAACCACTATTTTTGCATAAGAAGCTTCGTAGTTTTGACTTGCTCGCATTTGCTGTTTGACCTTTTTTCCTTCCTCAGCTCATTAGCGAACATAGACGAAGAAAACGGTATGGGAGAAGGGGTAGCAGGTCACTTAAAGATAGACGAAGAAAACGGTATGGGAGAAGGGGTAGCAGGTCACTTAAAGATCGGCAAATCGAAAAATAGGCGGTATCACATGCAAATAAGCCGAGTAGCCAGGTGTACTCACGCAAGCACGCGACAATCGCTTAATCGTGCAAAGTGGCGCAATTTAGCATGTATACCTGAAGAGAGCTTGCGCAAGCACACAATCGGCTTATTTGCATGCGACATCATCTCTCTCTCTCTCTCTCTCTTTTTTCCTCTCTTGCCTTAGTCGCATACAGCAGTTTTCTTTTGTTTTTCTTTATTTTGTCAAGGCAAGCCGATCAAGGACTCGATCAGCGTTGAGATCAACAACTGCGACCCACCGCCTTGCAAGTTACGCCGAGACACAACTGCAACCATACAGCAACGATTCACCCCGAATCATGACATCGAAAACGTGACCAACTCGGTTTACGCGGTCATAATATTCGGTCTGCCTCTGCCTTTTGTTGGTGTTGACAATACCGATGCCTGTCCGAATATACTTAAGGCTGATGACAACACGCCTGGATGTCCACTCAAGCAGGGTGTTGAATATATCTATAATAATTCTTTTCCGGTCCTACCAGTTTATCCGACGGTTAGTATCTACTTCTTCTTATTCTTTTTATATGCTTATTTCGGCTGTGACGTGATAACAAAAGAGATGACTCTTTGAATTATTACGATTGTTCGATTGTTTGGTATTTTTGGGGTTACAAAGTCTTGAGAATGTTCGGATCAATGTATGTCGTTGAATAAAACTTCGTTTCTATCTTTTGTCGGAACATTGAATGTCGGGAAATTAAATTAAATTTTATTATAAAAATTGTAATAAAAATAAAATGCAAGTAACACTAGTTAAAAAAATATTATTGTTACTGCTGTAATTTTCGTTAATGTGCTAAAAAATTAATTATTTAATTGTTTTTTAGGTTGACTTGACTGTATATTGGGCATTGAGAGATAATGATAAATATATAACGTGCTTCCAAGTTCCAGCAAAAATCTTTTAATTAAGTATAATTAAGCTTATAGTGAGCTAAAAAATTATATTATATCTCTGTTAATATTTAGGGTTATCTATGAACAAAAAAATTATGAAAATCTATTTTTAGTTTATAAATATAATGTAAAATGGTTTAAGACCATCCATAAATTTGTACAAATAATGTTTAATTTAGATGAGATTGTACTTTAATTCATTTTTGTATTCTTAAACTTCCTAAATGATTTATATTTTTTGTAAATTAAATTATATTACAAAGTCTCATGTTTTCTATAATTATTGCTAAATCCTCTTAATCGGTTAATATAATTTTTTTATAATTTTTTAAATATAATTTAATTAGATAATAAAATATCAAAAAATTTGACTTATAATTTGTGTTAAAAAATTGATCATAAACGAACATTTTATAAAGTAGTAAATTGAAAGGTACACTTTTCTAAAAATATAATTTTTAGAAAATGATTTAGGTGAAGTTAATTAGTAGTAGTAGCCATTGTTAATAAATCATTAAAATTTAAATTTTATACTTTTTGTAATCATACAAATATTTTTTTTTCAATACAGCACTTTATTAAATAATTGTTTTATACTTTTTTTGTAATCATACAAATATTTTTTTTTCAATACAGCACTTTATTAAATAATTGTTTTATACTTTTTTTGTAATAACGTATATTCTTATAAAAATTTTATTTACCATCGCTTGATTGAGTATGCAGTTATCGACTGTAGAATTCTTCGTACCCGACACTTGTAGCTTTTAAGAAAAGTGAACAGATGGCGGAATTGACAACTTTAGAAAATTCATACTTTAATTATTAAAATTTTGACTTTTTGATTTTAATTATTGTCCTAAATATTTTTTCGTGTAATGGTTATTTTATCGCAATTCAAATTTAAAATCAAATCGGGATAATTTTTCAAAAAATTTAACAAAAGCTACTAATATCTCAATGATTTCTATTGTAAAATTAAAATTGGTAAAGATAATAAATTAGATTCTAAATAATCAACTAATTATGATTGATAATAATATTGATATTAGTACACTAATGGCTTACTAAAAATATTGTGAAAGTTTTCGTCTAAAATCTTATTTCTTACATATTATGTATGATAGCTTTCATTTAAAATATTTTATAATCCAAAGTAATAACTTAATCTGCCATTAGTACTTAGCAAGTCACACTTTTAAAATAAAAATTTAATGATTATTTAATCAATTTAATTGAAATTGGAAATAAGATTATTTCTTATAAATTCTTCACTAAATTATCAAACATATAAATATCGAAAATCCTTAAATGAAAAAAATTTATAAAATGTCAAAGTTCTGTCAAACTTTAAATTTACAAAAATCTCTTATTTATATGTCAAGCTACCAACAACCACTTTTTCAGTAAAAAAAATCCTTTAATTTCTAAAAATTAATTTATTGAAAAATGTCTAATTACCAGAACAACTCAAATTGTTTTATTCCAAGTTTCAATATCATCTCTTTCATCAGCTTATAAATTCGAGGCCCCATTGGCTTACAAGTGCGCGCGAGTAAGCAAGCGATCGCGCTGTAAGAAGAGCGTCTTCCCGGGCGCGTCTGGAAGCCCTGGAGGCAGGCGCGTGCGCCACGTCTCGGTAGCTGTTCGAAGGGTGACGGGGTGGTGGTTGTATGTGCCAGGCGCCGGCGCCCCCTTTTGAGGGCATCAGGCGCCGGCGCTCGACTGCGGCTCCGCCTGCAGCAGTAGCCACTACCAAGGCGCTTCAGTGTGCGGTCCGTACTCGGCGAAGGACCACGTGTGTGCTTTGCGGGGGGGTACCGGCTTGCTGCTTTCGAGATCCAGCAGCAGCAGTAGCAGTGACGCTAACCTGATTTCGAGCTTGCAGGAGCAAGCTGTCACAGCAAGAATCGCTCTATGCCTCGGCCGGCCGAGGGTTGTGCTTTGCTGTTCCGATGGCAAATTTTGATCTTATAACTGTTGCAAGCTCCCTAAGTAGTGGTTAGTGCAGGGAGGAATATACACGTGACTAGCAGCTGAAACAGTTATTTGGAGTATCGTTGCGTAATGGTGAAAGTGTGCGGGGTGAAGGCAGGATAGTGATGAGTGCGCGAATTACTAAAAAAAAGTCGGACTTGATACAGCTGACTTACCGAGTTTGGAATCAAGCATGGAGATCTGATTAGCTCCATCTACCCTCCCCCCTCTCATTCTCCCCTCCCCTTAAGATTGATACACCTGTGCGTGAGCAGCGAGCATCTTGGTAGCCGGTGTAATTAAACGTGAGTTCGCGATTTTCGGTAGTGGTACCAGAAACAACTGCTATTGTGGTGTTCGGGATGTTGTTAACCAGCTAGTCAACTCAAAAAGTTTGGTGGTGAAGCTGGCGAGCTGGGACAGCTTAAGATTCAACATACACATATACGACGGTGTTGTGCGTTATTATTTGTTCATGTGCGGAGGGTTGTAATAAGTGACAGCTATAATGTGGCGTTTAGTGCTCCTGCTGGGACTGTCGGAGGCTGTCAGCCATGGATCGGGAAGCAGCGGAAAAGGCGTTGATCTATCAGGTACGTTGAACTCCATGATCTAATACGTTATTAAATATTCTTTCATTTAACTAATTTGTAAGCTCAGTTTTACATTATTTTATGATTTTTGTTGGATTTTTATTACAGCAGAGGAGATGTTTAGGAATAACAATGATTTTTTTTTTCATTTTACTTTCTTAATTATAAGTTTATTAAAGAACTCGAAGCTTTTCTTTTATACCGTTAATTTTTTTTTTTTTTTTTTTAAATGTGATTGAAAAAATTACACAATTAATAAAATGGTATGAAGTTGCTTCAAAAATTTAATTAACTTAGATTTTTTCAATTACGTTACGTAACTTTCTATAAAAAAGAAACTATTTTTTAAAAAATATTTTCTTCAATTTTTTTTTCTCACAAAATGATTGAAATTCAATTATTGCATAACGTACACTACACGTTGCGATGATATATAACAAATTGATTTTGTGCTAAATGAAGTATTGTAAAAAATTAATGTAGATTTTAAATAATACTTATCAATTTTATAAATACTGTACGATATCTTTATTATCACAAAATTATTAAATAAAATATATTATCACTTATAATACAGGTCTATATTTAATTATCACGTCAACAAGTATCACAGTAAATTATTTTGCTGGTAAAATAACTTTAGTTATTATTATGCAAATCATTTAACTTGATATCGAGCGAAATAAATAATACACATTAAAATAATTTAAAATATGTCGCTTGCAGACATAAATAATATTACAAACATTTACTGTGGAATTCAGATTAGTAAAAATAAGACACATTCTCACATAGCATTCCTTAAATAATTACATCTCTTAAAATCATCGATTGTAATTGATACTCAACTAAACAATCTACTTAACATTAAATTTCAAAAAGTTGCATTCCCGAGCTTAACCCAAGCTTACCCTTCAACAAAATACCGATAAACGACTTGCTTTTATACGATTGAATAAAAATGATCTGCAGCATACCATAAAGCTAAAAATCTTTTGACTAACTTTTTAGGCTTATCTATTATCAATTATGAAATCAATCGATCTGCATAGATAGATTTTGATAGTGTGATAATGAAAAAAGAAGTGAAGTATTATGATCAACAGTAATTTCATGTTCATCAAAAACTTTTATTAAAAAACTGTAAATCCAATTTGAGTAGATGATTAGATAAAAATTTACAAGAATTCAACCTTTGAGCTTTATTGCTAAGCATGCTTTTTTCTTAATATATGTAAGCTTATGTATTTTCTTTTTGGTCAGTATACCGTTTTTAAATTAGGTGGAAATAAAAATACTTACTGAAAATTTGAACTAATGATTAGCTTTGGCTTTTGCGCTTTCGTTTCACTGCTAGCGTCAGCTAAATTTTTTTATTTTACCTACTTTTTACTAATGCTTGTTACTTTCGTTACACACTTTTACTCGATAATTACATGTTTTTACAGAACTTGAAAGTTTAACCATCGGAAATACTAATATTTCGTTTTAACGATAAATGTCTTACACGATAAATTACTTTGGTACATTGCAATTTTTCAAATTGTAAAAATTAATTATTTCATTCTAAAACATCATACAAAAAATTTATCAAAATAAACACAATACTAGTCATATATTAGCAAACGACAATTTAACATACAATCTAATAACACCAAACATTTACTCACCATATTACCATTGAAACTTATTACATATTACACAAAAAAAAAATTCTTCAACTTTTCCCCCTTAACTCAATACAATAAATATACCAACACAAGCACAAACTACTATAAGCATCATAAAAAAATAAACATCCTTATATATAAAGTGGGAAAAGAAAAAAAGGTCACACGTAATGATAAATAACGTATTAGCAGTTAATCGAGTGGAAATAAATATCGAATAAATTGTCGAGCAAGCACAATGGAAAAGTATACGATCATAATATAGCCCATTTGAGATATAATGGAGACGTGTATATAGAGGAGAAGGAGATCTCGAAGGGTGGCGAATGGTTATTGCGGCATATCAGAAGGAGTTGCTCTTGCTCTCTCTATATACAAGTTGCTTTGTATATACATACATATACATATGTATATGCAGCCCGTCTATTGTGCGCTTGAAGTCTCGTGGGACCGGCCAGGCGTTTTCGGAGCCAGAGGCGCACATGTTGCCAATGATGACAGTCGTCGTCGACCCTTTCTCGAACCTCGCCACCCCTCTATACCTCTCACTCCACTCTCCTTTTACTCTGCAGCAGCAACAGTATTTTCCCTGCTTTGGCCTATTTATAGCAGGGAACTGGAGAGGAGCGCGTTAACAAAGTGGTGTACTCGCGCAAAGCGACCCTCAAGGCACTGAGATTAGAGTAGAAGTCGAAGAAGGGGGAACGAGGTAGACAAAGTGTGCCGGTCGAGCGAAAGAAAAAGCCTAATGAGGGGATATAAGAATATCGCTTTCGGTGTTAGTTGAGGGGGGAAGGGAAGGAGGGAGGATATATATCGGTATGTTTGGCTCTCGGTCGCGCTCAATTTCGCGCTTCGCCGAGGGACGAAATTCGATTCGGTCGACGCGCGTCTTTTACCCTCTCTGGCACATCTCCACGGCTTTATAGATCCGCGGTATAGTTTTGCTCCCGCGTACTACTTTATTCCACAGGCGTGTGTCTCTTCCCTCCCTCCCTCCTACCCTTATACGACTTGTATTCTTACCGCGTCGTATCGTCTTCCATACGACAACCTCTACCTCGTCTCCTCCCATACTTGGCTTCGTCTATTCTTTTTTTTTCCTTTTTTTTTTGCTGAGCCAAGTCGGAAACAGATAACGCGCAGCTCGTGCAGTCGGCAACGATGCGGCTGAGTAAAAAGTTTTCGTATTGGTTTTCTATCGGCTCGATGTGTTTAGTGAAATTATTTTTCCGTCGCATGAACAAGTTTTTGTTTTTTTTTTTATTTTATTAGATGTAGCATCACATATGTGTTATCTTTTTTTTTATTTTTATTATTAATAAATTCGTTGACGTGCGAGAAATAAATATTACCAAATGATGTTTTTGTATTGAAAAAAAAACTTTAACTGATAAAAAATTTGATATATATCGGATGTATGCTTTGCTTTCGTTATTGTCGCATTTGTTAAAAATACGCTCGAGGAATATTACAAAAATTGATATTTGACACTTTGACTTTGATTTGTTATTTCATCGGTTATTCTTTACGAAACAAAAATGTGAAAGAATTATTGCAGAGAATAATAATATTCTCCGATGCGTAAATACAATTGGCATGTAAATATTAAAAGTAATATTTTAAAAATTTTATTTTTATTATTTTATCAAAATATAAATTTAAATATAAAAAGTTATGGTACTAGTGGCAGCGCTACGTCAATAATTCATTAAAATTTCAATAGATATTCAAGTATTCTACCCTTTTGTTATATAAATCATTTAGTATATAATTATTGAGTTATAAAGTATAATTAACCCTTAACTACTACCGTCGTGCCGTTCAGACAGTATCTAGATCCAAGTTCTGTATAACTTTATAAGTGTGCGTTACAATGTAGAGTCATCCGTAGTTAGATAATTGTTCTAAGTATTATTATATGGATATGCTTATTAAAAATAATTGATGTTTTTGTAGGGCTATAATTTTCTTTTTTTTATTTAATTTGAATTTTTATTTTAATTATGTCAGAGATAAAATAATTAAAAAAAATTGTTTAAACAATATTTAGGTCAGATACGATTTGTACATGGATTGATTATATTTATGATGACAAATTACAAAGTGTAAACTTTTTTCAAGAAATTCTTATTAGTTTGGAAAAATTAAAATAATGACTAACGAGACGTTTTTTGTAGATATTCTTTTTAAAGGAAAGGGGGGTGTGATAACGATCGTGAGAAAATATTACTCTAATAACGCGAAATTCTACTTTACGCAAATTGAGCGTAATAAGCTTAATTATTTGTTACATGGAAAAAGCTTAACCTACATGCGTTAAAATAATGTTTTACTTAACTGGGCACGTACCTACCTACCTACCGAGCTTGCTTAAGATCATCCTACCTTACAATTAAAAATTCATACTACTACTACTATGTAGCTACAGAATTTTTTATGGAGGTAAAGTGCTAATTGGAAACTACTCCCTTATAACGTATTCTTTTTTGTTAATAACGAATGAAAACACGTCCTACAATGATATTAAAAATTTAATTTTAAATTTTTTAACCGAGTGAAAGGATCTATAAAGAAAATTTGATAAATTATTAAAAATAATTTAATTTTTAATATATATCTTCTTTAGTACTGTAGTATAACGAGGTACACATCTGTAAAGATTGTACCAATAATAAAATGATTTTAAAATTTGATAAACTGAATTTAACGAGCTTTACATTTGTAGGTAATAAAGATTTAATCAATAAAATTATTGTAAATAATAAACATCATTTCCACATGTGTAGGATACTAAAAAATTTTATTAAAAAATCTAAAAGTCATTTGAAAGATTAATTTTAAAAAACTCAAAGCCCGCATAACTTTTAATATAAATCCATTTAAAAACTACTCGTCATGTCGAAACATTGAACATATCTTGCAGATCGTTTATTTTTCAATCGGTTAATGATAATAAAAAAACCCTGAGTTTTATTTTCTCATATTTCAAATTATTCCATTTTTACTCAAACTTGCAAGTGCTATATTTGAGATATTTAAAGCTGCTGGATATTTTACAAAGAACATGAAAATGATTTTGAAAAATAAATTGAAAAACCTAAATCTTGTATAACTACTAATATAAATCTATTCAAAAGCCAGATAACATATATGTTATATCAAAATACTGAATATTTCTTGGCGATCATTTATATTCAGCGATTATTATAAAAAATAAATAAAACGAATATTATATTTACGTATTCTTATTTTATCATTACTCGAATACGCGAGTGAAAAAGCATCTGCTATGGATATAGAAATAGCGAGAATTCCCAGGCAAGCTGCTCAACCGCAGTACCAGGCAGTCGACTTTTCCAAATCCAAAGATATTCCGGTAGCGTAATAGATTCTGCTATTGCCAGAGGCGAGATATTGCCACGTTAAAAGAGTACGTCTTTTTCTCTCTCTTTTACTATATTGCTATATTTCTCTCTTTAGGTTATCAAGATTTTCTTGCTATACCGCATCTGCTTTATGTACAGAGATCTGCAGCAGAAATACTTATATTCATTCATGTACACGCTGTATAGATATTTCGTTTCACAACTGAAGGGGCTTTTATATCAAGTAATTTACCAGTTACAATTTTTTTAAAAATATTACGGTATTGAAAAATAATATTGTAAAAAGATCGTGCTTAATTGATACATAATTTCGATCAGATAATAACATTTTGATATCATTATGTAATTTCAACTTTTTATCAACTGTCAGACATAAAATTTTTAATAATCACTTGATCTGCTCGATTTTCTAAAAAAAAAAAGTAGGACTCAACGCTCTAAAAATTTTATCGATAAAAATAGGTTCTAGTACATCATTTTAGTATAATATGAGAAGCAATGCCTTTATCAAGCATTTCCATATACGATAGCTCTTTTCTTTTTTGAAAAATCATCGTCGACTTTGCAAAATTAAGCGACCTTCTAAATTAAACGAAACGCAACGCAGCTTTTCAACTCCCTTCACTATTCTATCCCTACTACTACCAGCCCATCGACTTTCGAAACCCGTTCGATCGTTTCCACTTGACATGGATCGCGTCCTCCCGCCGCAGTGCGCATAAAATTGCCACGACGACTACCCTTCCCTTTACCCTTCCCTTTACCCTCTTCTTCTTCTTCCACTTCCTCCCATATCCACGCAGTGTGCACCTGCTGCAGCTTGACATTCCTTTCAGCATACACATACACACCCCTCTTCCTTCCCACCCCTTGAGGGATAAAATGCCTCTCACATCTCGAGATTTCATCGATCTCCTCGTCTCGAAATCTATACTCTCGAGAAGAAGCTTGCAGTAGCGAGCTTGCGCCGACTCGTCGAGTTCAAAAGAATGCCTGTGTGCAGTTTCAAAGACGGGCGGCGTATACTTATACTATATGCACACCGAATGGTTTTTACGATGTCTCAATGATGATATACATATCTGCTGCACTCTTATTTTTCGTTAGAGATTTGCGATTTTATCGGGTATTCGGAATGTTACTGCTGAGATTCAAAGTTGTAATATCAGAATACAAAGGGTAGGTGGATGCTGTTAACATTTTTTTGAAAGCTTTAATGATAAGCGACCTTAATGCTAATTTTGTTGACTGAACTACTTTATTAGTAAAGAAAGCGTGTGAAATACATTGACCTTGAGCTTTTTTTTTTTTGTTTTTGACCTTTATCGTAAGCATCTTGCACTTAATTTACTATTAACTCGTTCATTTTACTTAAAAAATATTCAAGTGTTTTAATTTTATTGCTTTTATTAGTGTAAAAAATTTTAGATATAGGTAATAATTATATTTAGATCTAAATCAATTGTTCTTGTTTTTTTAATAATTTGAAATTTTTATTCTTCATCAATTTATAACTTCTACAAGATAGTTTATTAAAAAAATTTTCAAAATATTCCCCTAATTCAATTTTATTTTGCCGATGAGATGTAGATCATAAAAATTTATAAGAAAAGTTTGATTTTGTTAACTTTTAATTATTATTAAAATTTTCATAAAAGTATCAAACAAAACATTGAAACTGTTTATTTAACTATACAGTAATAAAACTTGTAAATCAAATATTTATCGATAAAAAAAAAAGTAAACAAAAAAAAAATATTGAAAACTGAATTTTTTAATTTTGAACTTTAGTATTCAATAAACTAATAAATATCCAAAGTTAATTGAACCCTTAAATTACAATTCCTGTAAATAATTCAACAAGCAAAATTACTTCCAGTTATAGATTATTAAAGCTTAATTAATTTTCAAACATATCAATTAACTTCTAATAAAGCGAACTTTCAACAATAAATTTTATACGTTATTAAATCAAGTAACATTACATATATCAAGTTTTGTAATATTTTGCGGTGCAACTTTTCAAAAACGTGACTAAACGACAAGAAAATTTTCGATAATCAACACAGTTCTACCTAACATAGTTTGACGCAACTAATATTTCTAATATTTGATAAAGCTAGTTTTGCCAGTTTCGCCATACTTCATAATTTTGTACTACCTTAATATGCTAACTAATTACAAATTTAAATTGTCAAAAGAAAAAAGCCTTGTTACAACTCGGACGTAATTTACAAGTATCACTTAATGTAGGACAGACCTAAATACCATTAATTTAATCATAGCTAAATTACAATAAGTGATAAGGAGTATGCGTTATCATCTCGTTGGGGCTTTGCGTTACGAACAGAAGGACGAGAGTCGGGTGAGGTTGGAAGGATATCATTCTTAGCAAAAGGCTAGAGGAAGAAAAAAAGAGTGCATCCCTGTATCGATGAAAAATCTTCAGTTGGATGCTTCTTTTGATGCCTGTTAGCGCCCAAGTGCCGATAAAAGAGAAAACGAGCTCTCTGTCGCAACTACTACTCTGCTACCCTTCCCCCCTCTCGTCGATTTTTAATGTCGCGTCTCGTGTTTCGCTCCTTGTACGACATTTCCCTCTCCACCCTTTGTCTGTCCTCCTTATTCTCCTTTCAAGCCTCTACTCCAGTACAGCAGCATCCTTTCTCAATCTTGTCGCCTCGTCCTGGACAAAAGTTAAATTTGTTTCGTGACTGGTGTGTATTTTCCTTTGAAAACTTCAGCACGTAATCACTAAAAACGTAACAGATGTTGCGCCGGAGGATTCTTCTTTGGCTTACTAAGTTGTACGAAGCCGGGTTCCAAGCTTTGTTTTACTACTCTCTTACACTCTCCCACTTTCTACACTTACTAAATACTTTTGTATCCTTATATAGCTTTCTCAAACTTTTTCCAATTTAATTCTTAATCGTCTTCTTCTTTTTTTCGGGGATGAATTGTCTTTTAAAAAACTTATTGATCACAGCCTGATTTTTCGAAGACTTTGAAATTAATTAAATCGATACTTGTCATCATTTATTTATATTTTTTTTATATTCTCGGCTGTAAAGATGAAATTTTAGATTTTATTATTAAAGTTGCTTTGAGATTTTTGGTAAGCTGAGACTTTATTACTGCGTGTATCTAGACACCGTGGTACAAGATAAATTTTAATTTGGGGAAAAAGATATCGAACAATGCGGATAATAATGGCAAAGTTGAGGCATCATAATGGTATATAATGTATCAGATTTCATAAAGCCAAAGTAGAAATTCCATTTACGTCGATATAATGTTATGTTATTAAAATTTTTGAGGAGTAAAACTTCTATAATGCGAAACAAGTAAGTCTATTAAAAGTTTCTGGTCTAGGAGCTGTTATCTGCGTTTTAGGCTTAAAAGCGCGTCTAACGAATTAAGCGATTTTTATTTTAGTTTAGTAGAGAAGCGCTTAAAACATATTTTAGATGTCGTTACGACTTTTTTAAAAACTAATTAATAAAAATTAAATTACATAATGTAAGATTGTATTTTGATGTAGATATAATATAAGGTAAAATACATAAATTAATATAATTTGTAGTTTAAAATCTTTTCAATATTGATAATTTTTTAATGATAATCTTAATATAATCGTGTAATAGAAAATTACAAAATATCGCAAAAAAGTTAGCTTTCGCTCTTCAGTATTTTCTCCTTATAAACTGAAGCTAAAAAAAACCAGGAAAGCTCGAGTCAAAAATTCAAACAGCTCGTGTTTAGTCCTATTCAAAACCTCTCATGCTCCTTTAATCCAAAGCGCACTTTTTTCCTAACCGAAGTAGGGATAGGAGGAGAAAAAAAATACGGCCTAACTACTAGGTAAAGCCTAGAGGAAAAGAGGAAAACTTAACGAGCTACGCAGCAACAGCAGCAGCAGCTAAACAGCATTTCATCGGCTGAAAAAGGCTGCAGAATTATAAAAAGAAAAAAGAAGGAACAAGCGACGAAACAAAGAAGGTAGAGAATAAGAGAGTGAAAAAAACAAACAAACGAGCGTAGGCTGGTCTAGGGTTCAGGTGGCTCAGCTAAGTGCCGGTCGAAAGATCTCTCTCTAGGATATTACTTTTCGTGGCAAACTGAGAGAAACAAGACTTGCTCGAAGAAAAAAGGCAATGCGGAAGTAAGTAGGGCTGGAAAGACCTGGTTTAAGAGGAAGGTAAATAAAACGATGTAAAAGAAGAAGAAGAAGAAGAAGAAAAAAAAGAAGGAGGAGGAGGGTACAAGAAAAAAAATGAAAAAGAAGTCATGCAAGTCTTTCGGCGTTACTGTTTCACTAGTGTGGGTTGAAACTGGCATACTCAGCCCTAAGGACATAATGCGTCTTCTGCTACCAAAGTAGAAGCAAGAGAGTCGTGTATGAAAATGATAAAGAAACGGGGCGGAGGGGGGGGGGGAAGAAAACGCGTGCTGGAGTTAAAAAAATCAGGAGAGATCTTTCGTTGCTGCTGGAATTCTTTGGCTTGACTGCTATACGGGTCTGGGGAGTAGTCCGGTGATGTTAGAGAAAGACTGGCGACTACGAGAACCACTTTCCCGGAAGAAGGTCAACTAGTTTTGCTCTTCTTTCAAGGTTGTTTCACCCCTTGGGATTTTACTTTGTCTTTCTCTCATTTTTTTTTTTATTTTTATTTTTTTCCTACACCAACTTGCGTTTCTTTTTTCTTTTTATTCTTTTTTTTTCTCCTTCCGCTTTCTTTCTCTTCTAAAATTTTACGATTCTACACATATACACGAGTTTGAAGGCTCTTTCGTAACGACTCTTGCTTATACTCTCTATGTCCTATTTTGTCTGAGTACATTTAGCGACACTTGCCTTTTTTTTCTTCACTCCTATATCTTACTGGATTTTAATTCGTTTTTCATTTCCACTTTTATTCTTTGGTTCAGTTTTTTTTTTAGGGGGGGGGGGGGTTTAGGTTTACGCAAAATGTATGTGTGGGAACTAATGAAAGGATGCAGGGTAGCGTGATATAAAAAAAAATGTTGCCAAGAATTTTTGTTAGATGTACAGGTACTATTATTATTTGTGAATGCTTTAAAGTTCTACTTTCAATATGAATACATGTACTTTTTTTTAGCATCTCACAATTACGATGGAACTCGTTTGAATTCAAAATTTTCTGTAATAGATGCAAAAAAAAAAAAAAAATAAATAAATAAAAAATAAAAAAAAAATGAAAGAATTTACAACAGCAACAATTCCTTGTGTTTGTTTCGCTCGCGTTGATTTATTCAGTAATTTCGTAAGCTCGAGCTTTTGCTTTTGTATCAAAGATAAACAATTGTGTTCCGTTATACAATTAGCATTTCAATAATCTGAATATAGGAAAAAACTGTTACGAAATTCTCTTTAAAATATCCAGTACACGTATAGTTTTTCCAGACTCTTTCTCAGATAGACTTTTATTATTACTTTTTTTTTTTTTTTTTTTTTTTAACAATCATGACTGACCGCAATTCCATTTTAGTCAGTTTGTAAAGCTCGTTCTTTTTTCTTCTTTCGTAAAAACCATTTCCTCTCAAAGCGAAAAAAAAACCTCGTATATGCATCAAACTGAAGTTAGCCAGATACAAACACACATACAAAGGTATCGCAGTAGTAACGGACGTCAAAGAGCTAATGCTAGCGAACGACGACGACGATGTTATAGCCCCAGAGAAAGCTCAAACCAGTGAGATAGAGATAGAGAAAGGGAGAGGTCGGATTGCCAGAGAGTAAGCCCGAGACAGCAGCGGATAATCGTCTCGCGCAAAGCCGTGCGTGTCTTTGAGTTGTCTATCGACGACAGGGTCTCAACGTACAAGAGCTAGCAAGACACACACGCCTACCCAGTTACGAAGCTTTCTCTTCCTCCTCCTCCTCTTCCAGCTCGCGGATGTTTCAGCAGGTAGGAGGCCTGGAGGGGGGCAAGGGGTCGACATCCGTCTACGTTGCGCTGCATAATTCATGGAGCTGTCATAGACGCGCGAGCCGGATAATAGCGCAAGCCGCATTGCTAGCCGTTGTAGGTAAGCTCCCTTTCTCCCTCTCTCTATCTCTCTTAACCCATTGTTCTCGTCGCGCTACACAGCCGCTGCCGCGGAGCGAGTGCGCGCTCGCGAGCTTTGTCGGGGGCGGGAGGGAAGGCTACGGCTGTAAGCTCGTGCAAGCTCGCTTGGCTGACTAACTGGTACTCGGAGTCGGAAACCAAAGGGGAGAATATCTCATTGCTTGGGTGGTGAGTGGCGAGGAGAGTCAAAAACTACCACCAGTATCGTCTCTCCTTCCTATACCTAAGTCTGCTACTCTATTTCTTACCTTTCCCAGAGTCACGTAGTAATACATAGGCCACAGCAGTCGCAACCCTTTCCTGTCCACGTTAGACATGCATGCGCGGTGATTCGACCCGGGCCTATCTCTGAGCTAGCAAGCGCACTTCGGAAGCTTCTCTCTCACTCTCTTTCTCATTCTCCCTGCCTCTGGGCTAGTGCTGCTTGCACACCTGCGGATATTGAGTGCGCCAGATAAACAGATTACTCGGGGCTATCGTATAAGCTAGTGCGCTTCCTCTCTTGCTCTCGGGCTCTTGTGTGGGTGTATAATGACGCGATTGACTTCGGAAGGCTTAATGCGCGCGCCCGCGTTTGAAGTCCCGATATAGCCGAGGGGGACGTGCGTGAAATCGAGTGCGCGACTAATTGTTCTGCTGCTATACCCACCCACCCACTGGCTCTACTGCCTTTAGTTTAATCTAGCGTTATATGGCGAGTGTATTTTATACACGTATTAAAGACGCTTGATATTAATACAAGCATATTTTAAGGATGAACATTTTATTTTTAAGGTGTTTGATAGTAAGGTAGTTTATGAAGTATAAATGAGTCGTATTTTTGGTAAATTTTGTTTCTTAAAAATTGATTTTCTTTTACGATGGATTATTTTTAATGTTGAGTAATTTTACTAACTAATCGATAATCTTTAAATATACTTTAGGATAAAAAGAAAATGTTTAATTTATTTATATTCTGCTGGTTATTTTATAAATCGACGTTTTTAAAAACAAAATGTATTAGCAGTCAGGAAAAATAAACGAACCCTTATAATTTAACAGTTTTACAATTTTCACCCCAACATCGAGAATATTAAATTTGTTTATCTTAGATGAAAAACATTTAATTGGCTTTTAAAATTAAGGCAAATCCTAATGAGTTAAATTTAGAAACTCCACATTCATCACTTTATGTACATATTAAATGTCAACTCTCCGTATTAATTTTATACTTGTAATTGGTAACGAATACTTTGTTTTTAATTTCAAGACAAGTTTACACACCGGTGAAGTAAATATTACTAAAATTTCATATGAAAATATATACATACATTTAACGCAACATTTATAGTTCATGTAATTAAAGATGTCGAGATATCAAGTTTGTATACAGTGTGGTGTATATAAACTTAACTTTAAAGTTTCGTAGTAAAATGTATGTATGTGTGTGTATATGCTATTTGGATAAAATAAATACAAAATTTCATTGTCGGTATATCCTGTTATATATACATCTAGGAATTATTAAACTTTTAGAGTAAAAACTTGATAACTTTGCATTTAGAGATGATATTTTAAAATAATTTTCAGGGATCTAAAAATATAAACAATTTTTTAAATTAATTTTTTTATTTGTTGAACTTTGTTTTTTATAAATTTTTAAATCAAGCACACTATACTTATTAATTTACACTTTTAAACATTTTTTAAAGATTAAATCAACATACATGTTTATTTTTAAGCTGCATTACCTAATGAATATTTTTCATTAATACTTTCTCATTCGTTATTTTTTACGATGCAATTATTCGCAACGTTTAATTATTATTTTTTTATGAAAAATATTGGTTAATGAAATTGAAGTTTTAATGTGATTGTACACAAATACATCGCTTGGATTTATGTAATGAAAACTTTATGTGTCGTTATTTACTTTTTTAGTCGTATCCATCTAAACATAATATTAATATCCAAAGTTATTAATAAATAACTGTCGCGTATATCGATTACATGTCGATATTTTCTCATATTACCAACCTCTTTCAAAGCAACTAAAAATCATGATCGACGAATGTGAATAATAATAATGCAAGCGAAAAAGACCAGTATGTATATCGATCGGTTAACCGCCATCCAGGTCAAAAAAAGAGAAAGATAGAGAGAGAGAGAGAGAGAGAGAGTAGGGAGGTCCGCGCTTGTTATTTTACCAAGCACACATACATACATAGTATACACACCTACACAAGCGTATCGGCACTTCGATCTTTTCTAGAATTAGAATATCGTCGATTTCCATCGGACTTCACCATCGTAGCGTAGAACTACTCGGGGTCATAATACCCACTGTGGTCTCGTACAGCAGAAACTCGACTGTCGAATATAAGCGCGGCCAAATCGGTTGACCGCCTCTTTTCGTTTGCAAACATCCTTCTATATACAATGGTCAGTGTCCGCGAGGACAGTATAGGATGGCGCTTGCAAAATCGATAAACAAATCTCACGGCAGCTTGACCCTTTTCAGACTCACTCATTTACTATCTCGCTTCCTCTCTCGTTCTTTCTCTGTGTTGTATTTACTGCTGGACTTAAGAGACTGAATTAATTGAAAATATTGGTAGACTTTGGTAAGATATACTGCTCTGCTTCAATTTAGATTCGAGACACCGTGTCTGCTTAGTGTTTATATTGAATTTGCTGTGAAGGCGCAGCGTATAAATATAACATTCGCGAGGATGGCTGTGATCAAAGTGAATGCGAGAATGTGTTTCTCCATTTGCATCGAATAAAACAAAAAGATAAAAAAAAACAAAAAAGAAGCAAAAAAAAAGGAAGGAATAAAGAAAGAAAGTCACTTTAGAACGTCTTGGAATATTCTTGCTGCGAGTTTTCCACACCTTTTCTTGCACTTTAGTATTCCGATACTTTGTTCGCAATACTTTATTTTTCCGATCTGTAGGCAAGTCTTGTACATTGCTTGGAAGTTTCACGGGTACAGTTTCGCTAGACGCTTGTAACATGCTAAAGCTAAATTTTAGCTTGCAGTTGAAAAAGAGAGTTTTATTGAAAATAGAAAAGTCCTAGTAATATGTTTTTCTCTCTTTCTCAAAAAATGTTTAAACTATATGCGTTGAGAAACTTTTTTTTTTATTTTTTTTTTTACTATCTTTCATAAGAAATATTATTCCGTGTTTACGTTTATTTTACAAAATATGTATGAAAAAAGTTTTTATTTCCTCTGATAAACATGAAAAATAGTTAGGTGATAAAAAAAAAAAAAAATTATTCGTTTTGTTTTACAATAAAAAAAAAAACTTACTTTGAATACAGTATCGTTAAGTTCTGTCAAAATTTATTTTGTTAACAGAAGTTAAGATTATTTACAGAATTATTCTATTCTTTTTTTATACTTAAATAACTTGGATTAATTATTAAAAATATTAAAATATATAAAACAGCCCTATAATAAAGTACATTAGAATTGTAATCAATCGCATTATTGATTTTTGGTCACTTAAATTATTTCAATTGTTGCCTGAACTAAAACTTTCGTGAGTGTGCGCCATATGGGAAAGTTTTAGCTTGCAGTCGATTTGTCAATGACATGCGAACATGGTCGAGTATAGAACAGACGATAAATATAAGGTTAATTAGATTTAAGTGTCGTTGATATCGAGCTGTAAACATTGCATTACGATATATTATACACTATGTTGGCTTTTATCATCATAACACACAACACGTTTTTAATAACGAAATAGCCTTTTTATAGGTTTATGATGTTTATTAAAAATTATACATTTACACGTAAAGGTATCATTATGCTGATCAATTATTGATAATCATATTTGAAATAGAAATTTTATTTTTTAACATTTATATTATGATTTTTATATTATATATATAAAGGAGAATATTGAAAATAATATATATATATATATATATATATATATATATATATATATATATA
>JAPYZE010001410.1:0-22808 GCA_030522805.1 Leptomastidea abnormis | reverse complement strand
TATATATATATATATATATATATATAAATTCAACTTAAATTTTCTCCAATGTAGCAAACAATAAATTTTGCGCAACCCCTCCTCTAGTGCAGAGAGACGCTAAACAAATTCAATTACAGGAGAACAAGCGAACGCTTAATTACAGTGGCATTGCAAACATCTGCCTCTTGCTTTTAAACCCCCGTATCTTTTCTATATCTATTATATATACTTTTCATCTAGGTATAAACGTTGGACTAATTAAGCTTAGAGAAAGGAGGAAAACTTATGATATTTGATATAGAAACTCGATAAAAAAACTGTTGAGTAGGTAACGATTCGATATAATCTTTTTCAGTCTACCTGTTATTAAATAAAAATTTACTTTGTTGAAATTTCATTTTGAAAATCAAATACAAATCTATGGATATGTATATTTATGCGAGAGTCAAACTAAGAACTGTATATAGTAACACACAATTGGATTTTCTCACGTAATATTGGATGTCACAGATCGAAAGTAGAAAATATCCAGTACCAAACGAAGAGTATAATAGTAAAGGACGAAGTTTAAGGTTTTTGAGAAAAGGAACTTTAAAGGAGTAAGAAAGGTATATAGGACCGATGTCTTAAAGCAAGACCTCGAGAAGAGTAGCTTTGGAAGTAATTGTTAGAACGAGAAGACGAAGTTCGACCTGGAGAATGGCAACTGAGTTTAACAGTATATGTATACGTATAGTTGTAGTTAGTAGTTTGCTTCTTGCTTCTTGGAAAATGAAATTGTCTCTGCTTCTAAACCTTAATTCTTTCTTGCTTCTCTTTAGTTCACTTCAGTCGTTTATTTCTTTTTTTTTTTTTTGGTGTTAGGAAAAAAATAAAAGTGAAAGCTTTGAAAATTACTTGTTAGTTTCGTTCTAGTTTTGCAGGTAATTAGGTAGTCGTGATTGAAAGTTTCTTTATTAGGATATACGTTTGTTACTTTCTTTTATTTTTTGTTTGATTGTAATTTTTATTATTCATGGTGAAATATACGGAATTTTTACAGTTCGTGCCTTTTATTACAAAATATTGCATTCCAGAGAAGTCGTAAGTTCTCGAGAAAATTTTTTCATGATTTATGCGGAATTTTGTAATCGATCAGCTATGCAGTACATTCTAAATTGCACGAATCACTGATAAAATTCATTCAAAAATTCTCTGCTATTTACATTTTGCTATAAGCAATTGTAACTACTATAAATTAAATAAATTATAACTAATTTAACAATTTTAAAATTTTAGAAAATAAAATTATCAAATTTTATATAAAAACTGCCAAAATTTTCTTTTGATTTATTTAAAAAACGAAAATACAAGAATCAAAAACTGATAAAAAATAAATTTTAAAAAGTTTAAAGTGAGATAATTCTTAATTTATTCACGTAAAAAACTTTTGTTATTTTATGATTTATCAAATCTAAAGTTAAAAAGTACTAAAAAAATTTTTATTCTAAAAGTATGTATAAACGTACCAAACTAAAAATGAATGAAAAATAATGATATGCTAGCAACTAAAACTTCGACAAAAGAAATCATAAAAAAAAGTAAGATAAAAAAACCAAGAGCGAACAATGAAACTCCACCTAAAAATAAAAAAAGAATATTTTCAGTTGAAAAAACGAAAAAAAAAAAAAAATCTGGTCATCCAATCTGCGTATAGTAGTCTCTTTCCTCTCTAAAATACGATTCGGCCTGAATCTGTCAATTTCGCATTGACGACGACAAAGCATTGATAAAGAATTTCGGGTTTGATATATAACAGAACAGGAACTTCAACAATTTTCTTTTCCCTGACCCTTTACATATATATATCCACTCGACCATTACATGCATATGTCTGCCATACGACAAAAAAAAAAGTATCTCACATTGGAATATGGATGGACCATCATGTGTGATATACAACACATCACAATAATCGAGTGTATTGTTGACACAGATATAACATTAACCAGTTGTATACTTGTAATATATGAGTTTTGGATTTGAAAGCAAATACAAACATATACCAAGGGATAATAGAAAGTACATTCGTGTATGTTTGTCACGATATCTATTTTTTTTTTTTTTGGATGAAGGGGTATAGTGACATAATTGATGATCTAACGCTGAGAACAAGATTTCTTGAAAATTATCAAGATGATTAATGATACTTTATTCAGAATTTTCAAAGGAAACTTGTTACACTTTTTAGTAATTGTAAATCTGAAAAATATAATAATTTATAATTTTTTTATTAATTTATTCAGTCATCTAAAAAACTCATCTTTATTTATAAATTTATCTTACATTCCTTATTAATTTCATATTAATTTTTAATATTTTTACCAAAAAAACCAATGAAATAATATTTTACATTAAACCAATCCCAAAATATATTTCCAGCATATGGTGTTATCCCATTTATATATCAGAGCATACACACTCTTGTGTAAAGCCCACAAAAGAAACACGTCAAATACGATCGGGGCTGACATAGGCCGAATGATGAATTGACAAGCGATATCGAAGCTTTCCCAGGCCTGTCAGCTTTAGAATCTGACCCCCACCCCACCCCACCAAGTATTACGCAATAACCACCATCGCGTATCCCTACCTGTCTATACCTTTTGATATGCCCTTGTTTGATAAAAAAAATAATAACAATAAATAAATAAAATATAAATAAATAATCAAATTTTTTTGTTATGTATGAATAGAAATAATATTTCTAAATTTTTTAGTGTTTTTGATTGCCTTGAAATTTGATAAAAATATTTAAATTTTACCATCAAAATATAAATTCAATATTTATCACTCGATGAAAGTTAATATTTTTGAATAAATTTTTAACGGAAAATTTAATGACATTAAAAATTGTTAGAACAAAAGAAAAACTACAGCAGAAGGTTAAAAAGAAAAAAGATAAAAAAAAGGTAAGGAAAAATAAAGGTCATGACAAGCTAAGAGGGAAGATAGTCACGATACGATAAGAACTACAACAGCGAACGCGGACAAGAAAAATTTATGTATATAGTAGAGCAACCCCTCCTTCCTTTTATTTAAAGATCCAAAGCTTAATATTGAAAAGATGAGATCTGATCTTTTATCGCTAACCGACCTATATTTTTTAAAGCACACCTCAGTTTTTAACACGATTGACGTATTCCTTAAAGATAAATTTTTTTTTCATTGATTTAAAATGAATATTCTGTGTAAACGATTTTATTTTATGTGGTTTTTTA
Organism: Leptomastidea abnormis; assembly: GCA_030522805.1. NCBI lineage: Eukaryota > Metazoa > Arthropoda > Insecta > Hymenoptera > Encyrtidae > Leptomastidea > Leptomastidea abnormis. The sequence goes on along the minus strand of JAPYZE010001410.1, from coordinate 19,566 downwards.
AGCTATGAATAAGTAGTTGTTCAATATAAAAGCACACTCGTTTCGATTTTCCATATAACATCAAGTTTATGCTGTTCATTGAGAAACTATGACAATAGAGCATTTGACGCATAATTACTTTGCCAGTTCATTGTCGATATATACGTACTATAGCGTTACGTTAGTGGAAAGAGGGAGAGAGAAAATTCATTTTATGGCAAATTGTCGAGCTTTTGAAATTTTCACTGCTGCGTAAACAGAAATAAAACGCGCCTTGTTTGTCAGTCGTTACAGTTGATTTTCTGATAAATACCTATACGTTTTATTTGGAAATATTTGGTGGAGCTTTAATTTTATTTATATGCTCTGTTGATTGGAAAAAATTTTCAAATTTTTTTTTTTTTTTTGGATTGCAATAACGATGTTTATTTATTTCTGCAAATTTAAAAATTAATCGTTAATTTGGGTGATTACAAGTTGTAGTTATCGTAATTTCATATTATTTCAGATATTAAGCACAAAAAGCTCGAAAAATAAATTCGCTTCGATTATCGAGAGAGAATAAACGTATATATATGTATTGAGATTCGATAAAGTACAGACTTAAAACCAAAATAATCGTTTATTTTCACGATATAATTATATATGTGTGTGTGTGCATAATTTGTTTTTGTAAATATATATTTACCAATGGTTTACCTAACGAAGCATAAAGCTTATAGGTACACATATACCTTTTTTAAAGAACGATGGTGAAAATTCATTCGTTGTTTACTTAAAAAATTAAAAAAAATTTACAATTAATTTGATTCATACACAGAGTAAATTTTGCTTAATTATCGCTAATTAACTGCTTACCGATAAAATATTATTCGTTTATAAATTTTCATCGTAACAATGTAAATTTTTCGAGAATAAAGAAAATTCGATTTCAAAAGGCTTGCAATAATGTTGTGGCTGGTTAATTAGAAAACTTTAGAAAATAGCACATCACAAGCTAAAATTTCATAGTAATTTTCAAAATTCTCTAAAGTTTGAAAATCCAAAATTTATCGATAAAACGATAAAACGATAAATTATCGATATTGCAACTCATGCAAATTAAGTCTTATATAATAATAATTTAGCTAAAAAAAGACAAAAATAAAAAAACAGAAAAAAATTTAATTTCCTCAAGCTCTTACACTTTGAAGCAGTCCATAATTAACGTAGAAAATACATAAAGCTCAAAGATAGTAGAAGTTAAAAGTATAAAGTCAAGCGGTCGATGACTTGCTGCGGCGCGTAAACAATCTCAGAGTTAAAGAGAGACTGGCACACGGCCGAGGTAAAAGGCTGTCAAGGTCGAGCTTACAACGACTTGCTTACCTCGCGATGTAAAGTATAATATACCTGGTATATGTATGCAAAAAAAAAAAAAAAAGAGGATAGATAGTTCGTAACGAAAGCTCGAGAACACGAGACAATAATAAGTGTACAAGTGGGAATAATAATCATTGACTATTCACATGCACGATGTTATAGGTATACTTAGTTTGATTTTTATACTGGGTCGTCCTTTTTTTTTTTAAATTCTTGTTTCTCGACTTTTTTATTCGTGTTGGAGAGGTAAAGTTTAGGTATGAGTTAAAAGAAGTTGTTGTGTGAGATCGCGTGAGGTTGAAAAAGTTGGATATAACGAAAAAAAGCTTGAAAGTTGTGAAGATATTTGTGTGGTCGTATATTTTCGTCGTATCTGAAGAAGAGTCGGTATTTTTTCTTTTACTTTTTACTTTTTTACTTCCTCTCAATAAGCTATATGAAATTTTTCAGAAAAATTTGTCTCTTTTCAACAATGTCTCTTTACCATCCTTTTTTTTTTTTTTTTTTTTATTATATCTACTTGAATAAGATTCCTTTGTCTGCGAAAAAATCTTCCAAGACTTGGAATAAATGAAACTCTATTTTCAATGATTGAAATGAACGTCTTGATTATACATTGAAAAAGTCTTATTTTCTATCCAATATTATAAATTCTTACAACCAACTTACAAAAAATAAAAAAAAAAGAATTTTTTTTAATATTTCAAATTTAGTAATGGAAACTACCATAATTTTAAAGAAAACCCTCAGAGTCTCTCTCTCAACCCTCTCTATTACCCTAATTTGTAAATATTAAATAGCTGTATCCCTTGATTAAAATCAAGCTTTTATCAAAGTGAATTTCCAACGAAAGAGAAAGAGAAAAGACCAACGAATGCCACTATATACGAAACACACCGCGCTTTATCTCGAAAACTGAGAAAGCAAGAAAGTTGCAGCATAACTTTGAGGTCAGCCAATCCAGCATCCAGTCCTTTTCATTCAGTTAAGCCAAAAAGCATCAGAATTATAGCAACTACGATTAAGCTTGGATGGATTCTGTGGTTCAATTAAATGTACCAACTCTCTTACTCTTATATACATCTCTTACTTCGCGTAATGGAGATTAATAACGAGCTTTTACTCGATATATAAGCACCGAGTTATAAATGTTTGATTTTGTAAATGATTTCTGATTTTCAATGGTGGTTACTCTGCTTTATGAATTTTAGTATACTGTCTGTGGTGATCAATGGTAGATTAGAAAGTTTATGAAACAAAATTTTAGTTTATTTGATTTAAAATTTTGTGTGAAATTGTTAATTATAAATGAATATGAATACAAATTTATACTCTCATTTAAAAATAAAGTAATTTATTTGTAATCTTTCATATAAACAGTTTAAATTGATTTCTGCACTTAAGTACCTTCATCTTGAGGATATCAAATTGCCTTTATTTTCTGCATCAGTCTTTTTTCCATTTAATGAAATAAAAAAAAAAACCAAGTGCATTAGTAACCGTCAAGTGAAAACAATTTTCAAAGTGTAAATTGAAAACGTGTCAAGTAGGAATTTTCCACTTATTACAGATAACTCAAAAGTACTCCAAAAACTTACAAATTGTATAGAATTTATATCAAATAATAATATTAAAAATTATTAAATTAAAATTATATGAAATAAAATAGCTAATTGACTTTAACAATTTCACCCTTTCTTATTCTTTTTTTCTTTTTACTTATTCGTTCATACGATTTTCCAAGTATATATATTCCATTGATTTTCATTCAAGATTTATCTCCTCCTACTCAGCTTTCACTCACTTTCTTATTTATTTAACAACTTTCCATTCTCTTTATTCTATTATCCCGTTAGTCTTTCCTTCCTTTTACACTCACCATACCAATTCTTTATATCTCTCACTCTACCACTTCAATTTTAGTTTCTCTTTACGTATATTATCGATTCTGTCTTTTATCATTACTTTCCATCGTCTTTTAGAAAATTTACTTTTTTTCTTTCTCTTTCTCTCTTATCTTCTCTTCTTTAACTGCTAACGCTTATTCTCTTCCTTCATTTTCACTTCAGCCGATATTTCATCAAGACGTACTGTTCTGTCCTTTTTTTATCTTATTCTTTCATTCGTAACGTTAATATTTCTTTTTTTCTCTTTTTATCACTTATTTTAAAAAAGTAATTTATCGATCGAATTGTTTATCAATCTAAATTCACACTAAATTTAACTTTGAATATAAATTGAATTAAATTTAATATCATCATTTTAAATATCGATTTTTATATAAAAATTGAAATAAAATTTTCAAAACTTCTAAATCATCATATTTTCACGCTGTAACGATAATTCTATTAGATGTAAATCAAAAAAAGAGCACCTGGAAGCTTGTAATGACTTAGTAAGCAAAGCGTCGACTTTGTAATTCACAGGTCGTGGGTTCAATTCCTGGCGCTCGACTTCGCTTACTACTTTCTATGAGTATTTATCCGAAGTACACTCGATAAAGTGTCGAGAAGGATTTTAAAGTAAAAAAGAATTATAATAAAGCACGAATCAACTTGGGCATTTTATAACAATCAATATAAATTATATTATTTGTGATATTAAATAAAAATATATTATTTTTTACCTAATTTTTCTGCAATACTTTTGCTTGTACAAAATGATCATCCAAATATTCCATAAAAAGTATTTTTCTGCTCCTGATCTTATATATATCCCCTCAGATAAAAGATACACACCTTACGAAATAAGATTTTTCCTCGAAACTGCTTTCATGCAAATGCATCCTCTATCTATACCTTACTATATCTTCTATTTTTGATGTCGATCGGCTTGGTTTTTTTTTTTACTACTTCCTTCATCTCTCAGCTTCATTCCTTTTTCTTTTTTTTCTTTTTCTAAATTTCAATATTATTTCCATAAAATAAACATTCTTATTTATATTTCGTAAAATTTTATTCCCACTCCTACTTCCATATCTCATCCTCACAAATCATCATATTCATTTTAATACCCAATCGTATTTCAGTTAATCAAAAAACCCCTTAAAAAATATTTATTCTCCTCCAAATAATATTTCATACTATACTATACTAAATGTTTAATCCACTCTAACAAGCCCTCATTTTCCTCTTCTCTTCCTGGCCTTCTGCTTTTTTTCGTAAAATCCTCGTTACCGTTGCGCGCATTGCCACAAAGAGAAGCGAGCCAACTTCCGGACTGCTACGACTACGACAACGGAATGGTGGTTTTAGGTAAAAGGAGGGGAGAAGAGAGAGAGATGGAGAATTTTCTTTTGGAAGGGAGTCTCTGGATCTGCTCGAGTATAAAAGAAAGAATAGCCTGACCGAGATGAAAGAGCTCGTAAAATGCAGCCTTCCAGACTCACTCCCCTCCCTGGAAAGCCGCAAGCTGTGTGACTCACGCATTCACACTATTGCACAGACGTATGCATAGATATATACGCGTGTATAGTAAGCTTGCAAGTGAAAGAAAGAGAAAGAGCGAGAGAAAGCTTTATCGCATGTGGCGTGCGAAAATTTTCTCGCATCCGCACCTGCTACTACTGCATTTTATTTTCTTGCGTTATACTACTTGCTGCTAGCTGAGTTTTTCTTTTTCCTCTGTACACATATATATATATATTTTTTTAGTAGTGAGTATACGCGGATCTTCTTGTGCTTGACTTTTGCTTTCAAAGCTCTTCTATGCTGCTGTAGAAAAAAAAATTGTTTTTTTTTCTTTTTCATTCTTTTTTTTAAGATGATGCGCTTTGGTGGGATGGAAGGTGTGACGATGTGTACTCTGTCATTGTGCAATTCGGGGTAGCTTGAAAAAATAGTGGCTGGATTATTTTTGAATGGGATTATATAGAGAAAAAAATGAATAGAAAAAAATATATTTTTTTGATTCTTGAAGTGTAGCTGTGGCTGATGAACATTGATGTTTTTCTTAAAAATTGTGTTTGAAGAGCTTATTTTTAAAATATATTGTATTTATTTTTACTCAAAATATCAGTCTAAAAATAATCTTTTTTTTTTTAAAACTTTAATGCAAAAGTTACACGAAAGTGTAACATTCAGGTTGCTATATAGGTACCGAAAGCGGATTATTTGCTGCAGGTGTTGTAAAATAAAATCCGTTACTCCATTTTTCTTTTTAGTTGCAAGTAATACTTTGTCATTTTGATAGTATACAGTTTAACAGCTTTTTACTAAATCTTTTTTTATATATTTAATTAAAACAATAAATGCCTTAATTAAAAATCTAAAACGTTTTCTACAAATCAAAAAAAAAAAAATACAGAAAGCAATAAAAAAAATCGTATTTTAGTATTCCATCGTTGGATTGGTCTTTTATATTTGAGTCGTTTCAACACGTATTCGATAAGAGGATTTTCCAAAAGTGACAACCATTAAGTCTCAAGGCGCTTACGTAGTGCGACGAAAGAGTTGTAGTTTCTTGAAAGAGTAAAGGGAAAATTGGAACACTAAAGACATTTTTTTTTCACAAAATCCTTCAACTACTTTGAGCTTTTCTAATACAAGTAAGAAAGTAGTCCTTTTAGACGATAAAATTGACACTACTCGTCGTCAGAGTTTCAAATTGACAAATTTGACTTATTCTCAGCTTTAAAGTTCGTAGGTATAAAAAATGTTATACACTTATCAATCACATTAACATTTTTTATTCTTCTTTATTAACACGAATAAAATTAATTTTTTTAAAAGTATTATCATCAAAGAAAAAAAAATTATTCTTCATAAAATAATTTTATAAAAAATGTATGTCTGACCACATCCAGTTACTACTACTTACTCCAGACTTATCCTTCCTAACAACACCATCTCATTTCCAAAGCTTAAATCTCATTACATAAAAAACAAATAATAATAATTCAGCAAGTAGTGCAGCACATACTTCCTACGTAGAAGAAAAGGATTAAAATTCCAGTATATCCCAAGTACTAGAATATATATATCTCGAGAGCCAACGTCACCACAACACACGATGTATCGTGGTATGTGCGGCGTTAGCTGGTTGGAGCACCGTATTGTTCGCACGAGACAGTCAAGATCCTCGAAAGCTCTGGTGGTTTTTACTCCAGTCTCTCTTCCCATGAGATCTAACACGTCCCTGATGTGCAGCAGTTGCGCATAAGTTCACCGCCAAGTCTCCTGACCGCTAAATATCCCCGGGACGACGGCCAACCCTGCGTGTATATTCTCTCTTCTTCTTTCTCTTTTTGCTTCATGTTCTGCCTTCTTCTTTTTTTCTGATGAGAAACGTGACTTTCTCTCTTGTGCCTTGCTTTTGATTTTTTTTTTATTTAACTTTAGTCGTTGTGAACTCGTTGCTGATGTGCTTTTTAAGGGATGGAAAGAAATTGATGCTTGAGGTTGATGATAACTTTTTATGCAGATTTTATTTTTATTTAAGATTAATATAATTGTTCAATATAATTCATTCAATTTTTAATATAATTTTGTATGATTGAAAGCTGTTTAAGAATGTAATTAAAAACTTAATATAATACCGCAGTAGAAAAGGTCGAATGTAGTCAGACATACGTTTAATTCAAATTTTTTTTTAGAGCAACAGTTTCATTTTTAAATAAATGAGAATAAAATTCATTAAAACATCGTATAAATTAAAGTAAAAGTACTACTAATGAAATACGACAAATTATATGTAATTAAAATTATACGAGAATTGTACGCGTTATAGCTTTTTTTTTTTTTTTACAAAAGTAAAAGGTAAAATCCTTTCTTGATGTGTCTACACCATAAAGATTAATTAAAATGACTTTTCTTAGTTTATTCCTGGCGCATAATATTCAGGTATATAAGGCGTACTATAACTTCATTTTCAATTATGAATGGCTACATTACAAAGTTTTCAAGCTCCAGAAAGAGAAAGAGAGAGTCTGAATTTGAATTTAAGCTTTTGACACCTCTTCAACTTCGAACTGCCCACCTTATCCTACTCTATAACTGTTATTAGTTAATATTAGCATACGTACCTCTATATATATTCTCATTCAGAAAGATGACTAATTTTAACTTTGATAATTTATCATATCCTTGTTAATTAAAACTTATCCATCCCGATTAGGAAATAAAATTTTTATCATAAAATAATTTTACAATATAACATATCGAAACGTTTATACAAATAATAATCTAAAATCTCATATTAAAAGGGGCTTGTCTCCGTTTATATGATTAAATAAATAAATATTAACCATACAAAATTAAACCAAATACAAACTACACATGTTACATATTACAAACTAAAACAAAATTTTCCTCTATATCCATATAATACATCCCGGATTACACGACATCGCATCTGCCTTTCCTTATTAAAATCACTCTACCGATGTAACATCATATAAACCCGTTGCACGACTATAGCTGCTATAGCTTGTGCTCGTTAGTCCTCAACCTCATATAGCAGTACGCGTCAACCCTTCCTACAGCTTATAATCTCTGTAGTCTGTGACGTTTTAGTCTAGAGTAAACGTTAACTCCCCCACACAAGCGTAGGGATCGCGTGAGCTTGATGTATGCGCTTAAAGCTGAGATCGATTCACATTGTAAAACATTGCAGGTACTCTCTTTATTTTTTTTTTAGTCAGGTCTGCTAGCGATGCTTGAGTTTCTCTCATGTTTGTAGCGTAAATTTGTGAGTGAGAAAAAAAAGAGAATGTAAAGGCTATTTGTTTTTTGGAGGATGCAGAGGCGATTTTGAAATGAAGAGTTACGGTGAGTGTTGTGCTTGCGAGAGCGAAATGATGAGATTTTTCTCTTTTTCTGTGGCTTTGGTAGAATTTTTATTTGTGTATATGAAACAAGACTTATAACGTTGAGGAGATGTTATGATATAAAATAGGTAAAAATAAGATATACGTGAGTAGGTATATATATACTGGCACTTGATATTGCAATTTTAACTGGAATTTTACTTTTCTTTATTTTACTTTGTGGTGTGATAAAAAAAAATAAAGTAGAAGAAGAAGAAGAAAAGTTCTACGGGAAAGTATAACTACTTTGTGGAAGTTATGTGGTTGATATGGGGGAGAAAGATAGAGAGAGAAAGATAGAAGGAAAAGAGCTTGAGAATTTTGTTATGAGACAAAAGTTTTGACTCTTGGACGCGACCTATCTGGAATGAAATCAAGGATAATGTACTTTTTGCTTTGAATTATACATTAGAGAATATGCAAAAATTTTAAGAATTGTTGTTTTTTTGATAATCAAATTATTTTTTTTAATAAAATATTATTAAAAATTCAAAGAGTTGTTTGAAATGAAAAATATTTTTGTTTTTGTTAGGAATTTTTAGTTCTAATTTTAATTCTATTTTTTTTTTTTAACACATATTACAGAAGTAGAACATTTTTATACATTATATTCATGACATTTAAAAATTTTTTTTTTTTAAATAGAAAAAAACATACGTATATGCTCAAACATAACTTACAATGAAATCCAGATTCTATTCAATGAATAATGTACAACACAAATAAATATTTTTCACTTTATTCTTTACAAAACTCTTTTACAAATCTACATTTTAACAAAAAAAAATAAATAAATAAAAAATCATCACAAAGAAAATATCGTACATTTTCTCTATTATCTCTCCTTCACTAACAGACCAAAAAAATTTTCTTCTTCAAACCACAAAGTTCTGCATTAAAAGTTTTACATACCCTTATACATATACATCATCAAATCGTCTCTGTTCTCGACATATACCTATACATACATACTCAAGTATAAGAGTATGTATATGTATATAGGCGTGGCATAGCTGTTCATTGTTGCCGTCTACTTTTCTTTCTTGTCTCAAGAGTAAATATATACAGGGTAGTAGTTACCGAGAAAGCCTAGTTCACGTCAACACGAACGTTTAGACGTATAAGTCGCCGTTGGGAAAAGTATTATATACACGAGCTGCTTGACATTGATGTCTATGTGTACGTGTGTGGGTGGATCAGGTGGATGTATATAAGCACGTTCTGTTATACCAAGAAAATTTTTGTTATGATGTCGTTAACTAATTAGGTGGAAACGACGTTTGTTTTCAATTATGAAATTAATTGTGCCGCTTTGATGAGTTGACTGCACGAAAAAAAAATAGGAAATAGAGCTGGATATGACTGACTAGGGGTAATTTTATGTGTAGGGTGTTGTAATGTTTGTGACTGAAATTATTGAGGTAAAAAACAAAATGATTTGATTAATAATTGAAATTTCAATGTTTTGGTAAATTATGTTTTGGAAGGAAATGATAAATATCAAAATATATTGTTAGAGTATGATAAATTGAAGTTTAGAGGTCGAATGAGTTAAATTATTTGTAATTGTGTCGAAATAATTAAAGGATATTATTATTTAGTAAAAGTATTATTCAACAATTCAAATTAAAATGGACAACGGTAATTACCTATATTATATAACTTATGACTAATTTAATTAATTTAATTATCAAAAGGGTAATAAAATAATATTTCCTAATATTACAAACAAAATCACTATATTTATTTTGGTTCATTTTATGTAATGTGATATCTACATAGTTATTTTTATTAAACTCATAAAAATTTTATAAATAAAATACAAAATTTTTTTACAAAAAAATAACCATTAAAATTTCAAGCAACAATATTTAATTAACATCATTGTAGCCAAAACAATGTTTGAATAACTGACACCTTAAAATTCAAACAAAAATTTAACAAGAGTGTAAAGTGTCCAAAAAAAAAATCAATAAACGAATATATCAAAGTAAGTAGCATCTTAACGATACTTGACCTCTTATAAGTTTGTCCTCGGTTTTACCTAAAGTGGTTATTCTCAACATTTTCTTCTTCGACTTAAACTTGAGACGAAATAGAGAGTATAGCTTAATCTGAATTTAATTTAAAAAAAAAAAAAAAAGAAACCAGAACACAATGTTCTCGTTTACATATTTTCAAGTCATCCAATGTCTCACAACTTCTTCTAAATTTCAGTCCAAATATTCCAAAAATCACAGCTAATTTAAAACAAGCATAGCACTAAAATATTCTCATCTCATCAGTCTCAATTTCTTTTTCTTCAACACCTCACACTCCATATACCTACATATACATAAAATACACTTTGTTTCTCATCTTGCTTCTTTTACCCTATTGTTCTCTCTCTTTCTGGCAAAGTTTCAGAAAAGCAATTCCGCATTCTTTTCGGCACAACACATTTCGTCACCATATCTCGTATCTTTCTCTTTTTTCTTCTCTATACATAGCAGTAGAAGTAAAGGTGAAAAAGCGCTCGAGCCAAATTGGATTTTCGTCAGCTACATATATATACACACACACACTCCCATATACGTACACTGTACATTTTTTCTTTCTTTTTTTTTTAGCTTGACTTTCGAAAAATGGCAGACCGTGAGGTGCGTTAGAAAATCGCGGAGCATACGTGGTAGCGAGAGGAAATAACGTGTAAAAACGTATATTTCTGTGTGTGTGTATGTATGTGCGTGTGTGTATTGCAGAGGGCAATGACGCGCAGAAGAGTTTTTAAGCTCAGCTAAAAGAAAGAAAGTATATTTTCCAAGTCGATAAACTGAAAGAAAAGATACGAGAGCGATGAAGCGAAATAGTAAGGTGTGGGTTTTGTAGTTGCTTGTGTATTATAGAAGTAAGAGAAGGAGAAAGAGTAGGGTGTGTGGTTTTAATTGTTTTGGGGTTTAGATTCTGTATATATACTGGTGAAATTGTACAATTGGGATTTGACAGCAAAGGAGTTTTAAAAGACTTTTTGGCTATATATGGTAGAGAGAGAGAGAGAGAGAGAGAGAGAGAGAGAAAGGAAGAATACAAGTTCTGGATTTGTTTTGTGTAGTTTTAATTTTATTTTCAACTGTGAGAAGATATATATATATCGTGGCTGTAAAAGTTTTAATAATACTAGATGGTATTTTTTTTTTTTTTTTTTTTTTTTTTAAGAAAGTTTATATATCGATTTGAGAAAGTATAATAGAATAAAGTATTGATAATTTATAGAGCTTTAATTTAAAATGATTTTTGAAATCTAAATTTATATTTATTGAAAATTGTAATTGATGACAATATCGTAAAAAATTATAATAACAAAAGCAAAAGCTAAGTAAGAATCAAAATTTTAACTTTTTTCTCAAATTCAAAAGTTCTCTTATCAACTTATATATACTCATACCTATATACCTATATGCCTTCATACATGCAAGCTCGTAAACTTGACATAGTCTTCCAACATCTACTGATTAAATTCTTGCCTTAGACAATTTCCATATCACACACCGTACACATAATATATATCTGTATAAAATACCCATATAACTTTTTCTATTCCAATCTTAAACAACTTCAACTTCAACTTCTTCTTACTTCTTGGATTTTTATTCACTTCTTTCGTTTAACCAAGCTATCAATCTCTACGTCCGTGGCTGTCTCACTTTAGAGCTGCAAGCTCCACAGTATTATCTTTCGAAAACCCTTTGTCAAGACTGACTTGCTGTACACTGGATTACGTGCACATGCAACGTACACATACTCTTAACGTATGTGAACATTTTAAATCGATTTATCTTTACTATGCTTTTGTGTATATATATATATATTTCTGTATTAAATATGATACGTCATTTTGATTTATTATTCTCTTTTTTATTTAGAGGAAGAAGGATATAATTTTTTTAATTAGAGCTTTCATTTGCTTCAAACGTGCTTTATATAGTAAGTATAGTTGGTATAGATTATGAAATTTAAAAATGTTGAAAGGTTTTTTTCTTTATTTAAGGGAGTATCGTTATTGTTAAAGAAAAAGGGCTAGATTTTAAAAATTTTGAAGATGATATTTAATATTCTCTTTGAGATAATTTATTTAAATTATGACAAATTATAGAGAAAAAAAAATTAATAAAATTTCTATTTTTACCTACTTTTATCTCACACAAACAGCACAATTTCAAGCTACACTTAATTCCCTCAGTAAAAAGCATACACTCAACCAAAAAAAAAAAAACTCCTCGACAAATTTCCTTTTTTTCCTCGTAGTTTTCAGGTGTACACGAGAGCAATCGAGCTTCATCGTCCGAAACGTCCTTACGGAAAGACAATTTCCCCCGAAAAAGATTATCTTACACACACATATATACAGTCATCTCAATCCTACCAAGTCTCTATACCTATACATAAAAACGATAGATCGTTCAGTTCCGGAAACGGATCTAAGCTACTTTAACGACTTTTCCTCTTCCCTATATACTCTGTTCATTTCTTTCTATAACAGGGGAATCCCCTATATACTTTTACCTTCTTCACACCAAGCTTCACTTAGCACACAACCATTTTTCGCTCACAAAATATCTCAATCTCTGTGGTCTTCTGTACGACTATAGCCGACAAGTACACGTGTTTGAGTATAGATAGGAAGAAAAGAGGTGCTTACTACAGTGTGTGACTGTGTCATGAGGAATTTCGATAAGACGAGAATTTTTTTTTTTTTGTCCTATAGGAAAGAAGATGAATTTCGTGCGGGTATGGAAAGAAAAAAGAGGGTGGAAAGATGGAACGACATTGAGAAAATACGCTTGTAGAGGGATCTGAGAGAGTCTTCTTTGATGGAAGGTTCATTAAGAGAAAAGTTTTTATGTTGCTTCAAGGCGTATACTATCGTATTACCTATTTAATGATATTTTGTAGATAGTTTTTTTTATGAGAGGAAAAATAGTGGATGGAGGATGAAAAAATGTGGAGAAATAAATAATTTTAAATGATGAAGCGAGATAAATTGATTTGGTGTTTAGTGAAAGGCTGTCTTGTTATGTTCAATAAAAATTTTTACTTATAAGGAAATAATGTATGAGTTGAATGTAGTTTGTTGGGTGTAAGTAAATTATTTTTAGTTAAGAAAAAAAATGAAATCTGGAAAAACCTTTTAATATAATTATGTTTTCTATTTTTTAAGCTGAAATTTAATTTACTTGAAATTTTTATATCGGTAAAGTGTAAATGGACGAAAATAATTTTTTTTCTTTTCAAGACGATCCTGTCACCAACAGTCGAGTCCGTAGTAAAAAAAAATCACTGCGCTAAAGTAAAGCGTCTAGTGCAAAGACACATACTTTTTCCTTCTTTGGCAAACCAACACAGATGAAAAAAAAAGTCAAAGAAAAAAGAAAAAAACTCGAAAAAAGTAATTCGAAAAAAAAGTCTGAAATAATTAAAGTATAGACAAAATAAAAATAAAAATAAAAGCAATAACTGAAAAGTTTAGATGAAAGAAATAAACCGTAGAAAAATGAATTTACTTGGAGAAGTAAAGAACTAAAGACAAATAACTTAAGAACTTTATGAAGAAAAAGAAAAATTAAAATTGAAAAAAAAAGAGTTGTGAAGAGAGAAAGTGTTGAGGTATAAACAGTACATTAAAATAAATAATTAATCACTCTTTTTTTAAATTTTCAATCTTACAAAGTATTTATACTGCAATAATTTAAGAATAATTGATACACAATTTAATAAATTAATTTAATTTAATATTCGAAAAACGTTTGCATAATACTTCATTTCATAATCAAAGTTTATAAAACGTATTATAATATGTCCGCAAAATATAATTAAATATATCAAAACTTTGTTTCCAGTAACTTTGTTATATAGTACGTGAATTGCATTATAAATTGTAATTTATTCTAAACGCAACTTTCCACATATTTTATTTCTATTGTATAATATGTTATTTTCATTAAAATCGTCATTTCATTCCGCAATAATATTATACGCGCGAACATACAATAGGCATAGTTTTAAACTTTTCTAATTAAAAAAACAAAATATAAAAGAAGCCATACAATTTAAAATTGATAAATTTACTTCACACATATAAACATACTATTCTTTAAAATAATAAAATAAAAAGCAAATAAATAAAACAAATTCAACCAACACTAAAAAACGACATCTCCTCTCAACCCTAAACCATCAAAAATTCATCGTCAAAATTAATTTCTAACCATCAAAAATAAAAAATACTCCATCATAATACCAACCCAATAATCATTTATCTTAAGCCTTATAATTCTAAATAAAATATCTATCCGCACTTCTGAAATTTAAACGCAAACCACTTGCTCGAAAAGCTACAACTCAAAAGCTTTGAATAGAGAGAGGAAGAGAGAGTTCGATGATATAAAGAGAAAGCTCAGAGTAAAAGCTCAGTCATATGCAAGCTCACGTACATACTTCTCTAATTGCTCACACGTGTGCTTAACTATCTATCGCACCACCGCGCCTTTATCTGTCTCTCTCTCTCTCTCTTCTTTTCACCCATAAATTATTCCAAGCGTGTATGATCATCAGTTGAGAAGAGAAAGGCAGCGAAAACCCAATCCAGTTGGCTTTCTCCCGCAATTGAATTTTCGGTTTTGTGTTATATCTCACCTTCTCCCCCATTCTATCCTTTATTTCTCATTCCGTTTTACCTTGTGAGATTTAATCAGTTGTGGGATGGAAAATTATATTTTCGCGATGAGGCGCAAGCTTTTGTCGTGAGATGTTTTTATCACTAGCCAAGCGTGAAAATTTGCGTGTATGTTTTGTGGGAATGAAAGGGTTGCGGTGTTCGTTTCAAGCTTTTTTTTTTTTTGTTGGTAAATTTTCTTTTTTATTTTTTTATAATCTTGCAACGTATAATACTTTTTTTTTCTTTTATTAAAAAAGAGAATAACTTTGTATTTTTATTTTGTTCTTGCTTTAATTCGTTTTTTTGCAATTCTCTGTAGTAATATATAAATTTACAATTTTCTCGAGCTTGAGCTTTCATAAATTTATTTAAATGAAAACTCGAATTGTTGAAAATCCGTGAAGATGAAGTGTACACTAGGAAAGGGTACTACTACAAAAGTACGTAATTTTCATGCACTCGACTTGGCGAAGTTTCAGTAGCTGGAATTGGATTTCACGAACTAGACGACGACGACTACGACGATGCGCTTCTGTCGCGAAGCTGCTCTTGAAATTCTTACTGGTATATATATATATACCATTTTCTCTTCATTTTCCCCTTCTTCTTCTTCTATCGTAGTCATCGTCGTCTCTTATTCCAGCGTCGATTTCGGTCGAGTGTCCATAGTCTTTGTTCTTCAAAAACTTTAAAATTTTTCTACTTTGAAGTAGACCACTCGTCTATGTACTGTTATATTTTTTTGTTGTTGAAAGGTTCACTATTTGGAACAGCTTTTATGCAAAAAGTTCCAAAATTTTAAATGAGAGAAAATGAGAGAGATAACAAAAAAAAAATAGAAATCGATAATGAAAGTTTCAATTTGTAGCAATTCAAAGGATTTTTCAAATATATATACCTTTATAAAATTCCAACTGAAATTCAAATATACATACATCACTGATTTTTTTTTAAAGGAAATAAAAACGAATGAAAAGCAAAATTCTTTTGAAATCTGAAAAATAGACAATACAAAAAAAAAAGGTATTAACAAAAAAAAAACCATACGTTTTTCACAATATCAACGCTCTCGATACTTTATTTATTATTTTTTATTATTTAAAAATCACATCCTGTATATACATCTATAAATTCCAACAATATATATCCAAAGAGCCAATTACGTAAAGGCAATTACTTAAAATCTCCACGTGACTGAATTTTTATTTCTAAGTACCACCGTATACAACTCACGTGCAGGTTTTGCCTTGCTCGAAAACATATAGCTTTAATTTTCATAATTTTCCGAAATAACGACTACGAGTAGTAGAGAGGGAGCTTAAAGGGTGTACGAGTAGAAAAGAGAAGGGGGGGGGATACGCATTCATAACGTCAAGCAAGGTCGGTATAACGACACGAGGTCGATGGAGAGCTTTTCTCTCTCTCTCTCTCTCTCTCTCTCTTTCTCTCTTAGCTACATCGACCAGGAGAAGAGGCTATCGGATATCGATTTCCGATGCATCCTAATCTCGAGTGAGAAAGTACAGCCTTCCATCTCTAAATAAAAGAGAAACGAGAAGAGGTAAAAAAAAAAAATGTAAAGGGGAAAGGAGGTAAAATAAAGGTATGGATATATAGGAGAGAAGGACAAATGAGAACCCATGGGAGAAAACATCTCGAGTATATAGAAGAGAAGGAAATGTAGAATAGTAGAGAAGATAAGAAATGACGCGAAACAATCGTGACGATGGACGGAGATATTCTTTTCTTTTGCTTTCTTTTTTTTATCTAAGAGTTGGTACTTGTAGCTTTATGTAGTGGTGGAAGAGAAATGAGACGTGCGATAATGGATATTCGACATAAGAGCAAATGCAAACCTTCGCATATTCGAAAGGATATTTTTGGGTTATTGTCGTCTCGACAAAACTACACTTCTCTGTGTACATCCGATGTTTTTATCCTTTTTCTTCTTTTTTTCCATTATCGTTTGTACGCTCGTATAAACTCGCGATGTTTTTTTTTTTTTTTTGCTTCGTTTTATAACTGCAATGTTTGTAGCACCCAAACTTTTTGTACCGTAGGATAGGTACTTGATATCGCAAGAATATTGCCAATTGAGCTGAAACTGTTTTTCGTGCGATTATTTCATCTGGAAAAATAATGTTGGATATACACTTTTTTTATTTTTTAATTTTATTGAGTAAAAATAATTTAATTTTTTTTTTTAATTAAAATTTATGTAATATTAAAAATATTTATGAATTTATCTAGATTATTATTTATTAAAACATTTCTGTAAACGACTTTTTCATGTTTTACTTTAAAAAAAACATCTGTAAAAACTTTTTTTTTATCAAATTTTTATTTTCATAGATTTTTAACGTATATATACGTAGTCATCAATCATTCAGAGTATTGAAAGATCGTTAAACTATAATATATGGATAAATAAGTTATGCATCAAATATTTTATGTAATCATATCGGAAAACGTTTATTATATCTTTTTTCAAAACTTTTGTCAATATCATGAAAAATAAATCATCATAAAATTCACATTTAAAATATATATATTCTAAATCAATATTAAAAAGAAAAATCTTAAAACATTTAATTCTAATTTACTAATATATTCTAAGCAATTATCAAACACAAGTGCTAACATGCTATTTACCCAAAAACATTATTGGAAGTTTGAGAATATTCAAGGAAATCGTAGCGTACAATGACACCTTAATTACCAGTCTAACAGGGTAAGAGCTTGAGACCTATGGCTGCAATACTATATAGAGAGGCATATATACATAAGCGTGTGTGGCTCAGCTTTAAACCTCGACTTGAAGCTGCTGCTGCTGCTGTTGGCGCGTGACGTGTACCTACTTTCGTAAATAGATTACACGCGTCGCTTGCTATATGCCATTAGTCTCGAGCCTAATTAAAGTTCGCACGACTTGAACAAGTTTTTTTTTCTTCTTCTTCTTCTTCTTCTTTTTCACACTTAGCATTCTTCTTTTTTACTTTTTTAATTTTTATTCAACTACTTTGATTTTCTAGATATAATAATAAAGTTACACAAAAAGTCGTGGCATTTAAATGATGTGACTTAAACGTTTTACATTTTTTTTTTCGTTTACTTTGCTGTTAAAATATTCAATCTTTCCAGAAAAGTAGATTCTGAATTTTTTTTTTAAAAAAAGACTTATTTTACTTCTTGATTTACCGAGTATTAAAAAAGTTAAAGAAAAAGAAAAAGAATGTTAAAAGTTGTTAATGATGGAATTTCAACTTTTTTTCAAGTTTTTAATGCGATTAAATTTACTATTCTTC
This sequence comes from Leptomastidea abnormis, assembly GCA_030522805.1. Taxonomy (NCBI): domain Eukaryota; kingdom Metazoa; phylum Arthropoda; class Insecta; order Hymenoptera; family Encyrtidae; genus Leptomastidea; species Leptomastidea abnormis. The sequence goes on along the minus strand of JAPYZE010001410.1, from coordinate 1,421 downwards.
GTATAAAGTAACATCATTTAAATTTCATCAAGTAAATTAGCCATTTCAATAAGAAAAAATAGCAAATAATAATAATAATAATAACAATAATAAGTATAATATTTTATACATCTTCGCACAAATATCACCATCACAAAAAAATGATTTTATTATCCTCATTACTATTACCTATTAATAGTGTCTGTCTGACCATATCCTGATTTATCTACTGAAAAACAGCAAATATCCCTATCCCAAACTTCATCCTCATATCAAAACATCAAGATTTCACATCTGATCAATCCTTTTCGATACTCCCACACTCATTTCCGACTACTTTTCTCAGGATGCTAAATCTATATACTATCACCAAAGCAGTGTACAGTAAAAACTATCTGTGCTCACTTGAAAAATGGCTATGTGCCAGTAAAAGGTGCTTGTCTCGTTTCACTTGATGTGGTACGATTCTAGTATACAGATGCGTGTAATACGTATAGACTTGATCGGCGATCAATATTGTTAAGCGGGCTGGGAAATGACTTGATGTGAGGTGTATAGTGGAGTATAAAACAAATGGGTTTGGATTCAGATTGTTGAATGACTTCTTATACTTGTGTCTATAGTGTTTCTTTTAGTTGTGCATCGTAATCGAGCTGTTTTGGTTAACTTATGTTTTGGGAGATTTTTTCGTGTTAATTTTTTATATTTTGTATAAAATAGTTTGTTTTGTAAATATTTATTAAAATTTATTATCGTTATTGCAGTAAAAATTCTGACAAATCATTATAAAATTATTTAAAACCATAGTAAGTTAAATAAACAATGAAATATTGTAATTGTAATTACTGTGACAGAAGGCAGGGGTTGAACGTTTATAATAAATGGTCACCACCTGAAATACAAGTTAGATAAATGCTTTGACGAGAAATTGCCTGATGTTAAAGTGGTGAATGCATTTCTCTGCTGTGTCATTACTTATACCTCCATTATCTTGTAGTTTGGATTACTTTGGATGCATCTCTTATCGCATTTAACGAAGGTACATGCATCAAGAACAAATGACAAAATTACTGTGTAATAATAAAAAACAGAATATTATTGTTTGAAATAATATGAACAATTTATTTAAGAAAACAATTATTAATTTATCTTAAAAATAATAAATAGTCCATCAAAGTTTTTTAAAAAAATTATTCAAATAAAGATTAAATAATGTCTACCCTTAAAAATCTTTTCAACCAAGGGCCACCAGTGTAAAGTTCTGAATGAAATAACTATATAAAATACTCGATCGATATTCACCAAAGTACATATGCACCAACATCATACAGTCATGTATACCTATATGTTAAAACTACACAAGCGAACACATTTTTACTCTTCATACATTCATACTCACTTTTTGTCTCTGTCTTGCACTTCAATTTATGGAGTATAGTACA
>JAPYZE010001409.1:0-22839 GCA_030522805.1 Leptomastidea abnormis | reverse complement strand
TATATATATATATTTGTGTATATATATATATATATTTATATATATTTATATAATTTATAAAATGAAAATAGGTACAATTTTGGACGCATTTTTTTCTCCATTTTCACATATATCGGAAAAAACGCTCCGAAAAAACTTTAAAATTTTTTACTTATTTTCGCTTTTTTTTTTATAATGCCCATCGGTTGCGATTCTAGTCCACTTGGTAGTAAAATTTTGTTTTATTTTTCTCTCTATTAATTCTCAATAATATCCCATACACTCACACAAATTCATACAATAATTTTAATTATCTCATAATTCGATTTCGTAATCGCTCGCACTCTTATATTCAGACATTCGTAAGCAATTTCATATTTTTTCTTCATTTTTCTCATCATCATTATCATCTTTTCTCGCCGCTATCCTTTATAACATTCGCCTTTTTCACCGTTCAATAATTCTTATAAGACCTTAAAATTTAAGGCGAGCCTTATCCACCATCTGGCTTCCACTCGTCGCAGCTCGTTCCCATCGAATTTCAAAACGATCGATTTTTTTTGTCCCGTCTTATTGGTGTTTCGCGTTTTTTTTTTCTTTGCCGAACCGGACCTAATACTCGAGATTTGATCATTCGTGCAGAGCGGCACGAAGAAATGCGGTTTATATACAATGTGCGAGTTTTTTTCTCTTCGTTAATTTTGTCGATTTGCCGAAAAAGTTTTACGCTAGAAAAAAACAAAATTCATCGGCGTCGAGGGGAACGAACGAGTTGAAACCAAAAGGGGAGGCTCAAAATTTTCGCGTTTTTTCCTTATGACTAGAATAAATTTGTTGTTTACTTTTTTATTTTTACTTTTTATTTTTTTCTCATTCTTTCAACGGTTTTTTTTTTTCAACTTCGCGTGAATCTCTCAGCGCATGGTGGCTATTACTTGTTTTTTATTTTTTATTTCTTTAACATACAAGCCTAAAGACATTGCCTAGGGGGAATTTTCTTTTTACACGTTGCGCTATCATCTTTTTTTATTTGTTCTTTATATATAGCAGCAATTTATTTTCACGTTTATCATATTTTTTTATCGCCTCCTATTTACATCGAACAAGGGGTCCTGAAGTATCAAAAAAATCCCTTTTTTTCACAGTCTCTTTTAGTGCTTTGTTTAAACGTGTTTTTTTTTTCATCGGTCAAAATCGTCATTTGTTCAATAATTCAGTTAATAATAACCGTGTGCGCGCGCGAAAAATTGCGAAAAAGGCTTGCGATGACACATAGACTTAACTGATCTCCACTTTTCGCCGGGAAAAGGTCGCTTGCGCTTTTGAATTCAAGGATTTCCTATTCGTTCATCTAAATGATCGTGTCCGTGAATCAAGTTTTTATTTGTTTTTTTTTCTTCTCTATATCTGAATTATAACAACCTCTCACGTCTCATGTACGCATACTCGTATCCTCGCTTATAATCATTTGGATAATCCGGGTTAAACATTCGTCATTTTTTTTTTATTAACATCTTCAACTTGTCTGAAAATTTATTTATTTATTTATCTTCAAAATTCTACACTTGCGGAACTGTGGCTCGTAACCGAAAGAGACTGAAACATTTATGTTCGCGTCGTAACTACGCGTCTCCGTGCTTGCTTCGCTCTCCCTCTACTACGTTTTATTTTTAAAGCGCCGTAAAAAAAGATTTTTTTTTCTTATTGTCATCAACAAATAAATTGTTCGTTTATTTATATTGTTCAATTTAAATATTAATATTTGTTTGCGATACTTATTGTTCATATGTAAACATTATCCAAAATCATCAAATAAATAATATTTTTCAAGATAAAGATATATATATTTTTTATCGACTTGCATTTGAAAAATATATATCTATTATTTTATAGATTTACTTTAATAAACAATATGTAAAACAAATTTATGATTGACAATAAAATATAAAAAATGGTATCACAACGATAAAAAATCTTTTTACAGCGCTCATTGACTATAGCAAAATTTATGGATTCATAGAAATTTTTAATTATCTCCCTTTGTAAACCCTCTTTTCGTCCTCTCGAAAAAAGCTTATGCGTCGATAAAGGGGTTAAACTGTTTGTAAAATCTGAAATTGCACTATCTTGCTTCCCGCATCTTCCCTTGATTATTTTGTAACTCATTTCCATGCGCAAGAATTGGAAAAATGTGACGTATTCACACATTTCTAGTTCTCAACGATATACAATAAAACTATTATTAATTGATTCGATCCCATGCAAGTCGTGGTACAATGACACACTTTTCAAAACAGTCAACTTGCTTTTAGCCGAAACACGATTGATATAGGTTAAAAATTGTTGGGATTTTTATTAACATCTCAGTCAATCAACCGATCAAAAGATCAAAAGCGATAACTAATAATTGACAATAATAATAATAATAATTAAAATATTAATAATAATAATGATAGACACATTATAATAATAATAATAGAAATAGCAATAATATAACTAATCATAACTAATAGCAATAATTAATAATAATAATAATAATAATAATAATAATAATAATAATAATAATAATAATAATATTAATAATAATAATAATAATAATAATATTAATAATAATAATAATAATAATAAATATTGTATCGAGAGTTCGAGATATATTCTAGTAATCTACTATGTATATGTAAAAATTTATTTACTTTTATAGTATAACAATTAATTAAACTCATTTCCTAAAATATATTAAATTGGAAGAACAATAAATTTGTGCTTCGTTTTATTTTTTTTTCCTCATCTTGAACTCTCGACACAACTGATTCAATAGCAGTAACGAATAATGTTTAATAAATGCACGTGTCCTAAATTTCGTATGACAATCGTCAGCGTATTTTAGAGATATTTATAATTGTATTCTTAAAATGAAAACAAACGATGCCTTCCTTAGGATTTTGACATCTAATTGGAACCATCTAAATTAATTCGTGAAATTGAAAGGACATATTTCCTACCAAAGAAAATTTTACAGGAGCATTAATGCACACACGAAACTAGAGATATCACATCAAATAATAAAAAGAGAAACGTATAAGAAAACGTTAAATAAACACTTTCACTAAAAAAATTAAACCAAAGAAGTAATAAAAATAATAAAAATAAATATACATTCCTATATAGCGAGTAGCAAGTAGCGGTAGCTTGTGTCGTTTTCATAAACCTTTTCTTTTTCATTACATACCTAAAAGTAAATTTAAACGATACAATTAAACTAGTATATATTTAGCATTGACTTGTACAAAAAAGAAACATAAATTTATTCAAATTTATAACGCGTAATAGTACAGTTATTATTTATAATATAAATTATAATATTAATAATGAAAATAATAATGATCATAATAATCGTAATATTATTAAAATTGTGATAATATAAGAACACGACGTATTTTTAACGTCGATCGTGACACGCGCGCGATACTCTACCAGAATAGTAACTAAAGAACCGTAGTATTTACGCTCAGGCTCGACGTAGATCGGTTATTTTTTACTATTTATTACACGAAAAAAAAAAATTAAAAAATAAAATAATTAAAAACGTTGAAATTAAAAAAAAATGAGTAAATTTTCTTTACTGATTCATACCGTTTTAAAACCAATTCTGACTAGCAAGCAAAGCGTAGGAATTCGTTCGTCAACTTCGTCGACACCGTTTCTTGAATTTTACAAAAATCCGTTTAGTTTGTCTAATTCCATTTGAAGTTTCGCGCACTCACTTTTTTTGCTCTTGAATCTAAGTATAGGAACTTTTCGTGCGAACGAATCGACGCAACCTGGCGAACGAATTTCGAGAGCGCGAACATAAAAAAAAACATTCCTAAACTACATTTCTAAAAGAATTACAAAAAAAAAGAGAAAAAGTAAGACACCTGATACCAGATCATCGCCCGCGAGGAAATTATGTAAAATAAAGAAAAAACAGAAATAGGCTAACACAAGCATAGAAAATAATTTAAATTTTAATTCAATGACAAGTTTTGACGATTAATTTAAATTAATTTCAACTGACTTTTTTTTACCTTAAACGATGAGAAAAAATTAATATTAAAAAAATAAAAAGATATTAATTAACGAAACATTCAGTCGTGTCGACGCATCCGCTACTACGCGCCATAAAAAAAAACACCTTCAACGTCAACAATAACTGGTTAGAATTAATTAGAATTAATAATTAACGTTACTGCAAGAATATAAAAAATACTTATACCCTAATATACACCTAACTCAAATATAATTAATGTCCTTCTCGGTTCCACATACATAAATATTATTATATTTTTTAAAATATTCTTATATAAAAAAAAATCTCTAAAAAATACGTAGCTTTTCCTCTTGTCTAACAAATCTGGCTCCAACGAAAATTTCATTTTCCTTAACCTTTCAAGCTTCAAGTTTTGTTTTTATGCACAGTAAGCATTGACATTTTCAAGATATATCAACCAAATAGTTATATATTTTATTCTTTAATTAAAATTTAATTTTCTTGAATTTCTGTAAAATACGCCTTCAATTGCCTTAAATGTGGTGTAAAACTAAAAATAAAAAGAGCACTATTGTAGTCAACCGCAATATCGAACATTGGCCGGGCACTAAACACGTATTCTCGCTCGTGATTTTGATCTTCTTTATGTATCTGTTAATTCTTTTACATTTACGATGCGAAAATACGTGTATTGTAAAAAAAAAAATTATTAGCCCGCAATTAAAAAAGCATTGGGATACATAGAAGTTTTGTTAAACAGAAGCTTGGAAAGATTCATTCGCACTGTACATCCATTTGAAAGAGTCGCTTTTGCTTATACAGGGATCGACCGATCGATCGACCGATCGTGATATCAAAAATCCGATCGATCGATGTTGATGCAAAGAAAAGAGGCTATATTTCGTTAACGCTGATATTATATCGCAACTTGTTTTTTCAAGTCCAACGATTTAAATTCCTTTATTAATAAATGTAATAATTTTGCTCATTCCTTGCTTAAATTTTTTTTTTTTTGAGAAACTTCCTCGTAGTATAATTGTAATTGCATAATTTTTTTTCTTCTTTTTTTCACGCAGAAAGAAATAATAAGTACCGATTTTGCATTTTGTACCGTTTTTGACTAGAATTGAATTTTATTAGGAAGCTCGTGTTTATTTTATAGTATAAACGGCTATTAAACCAATAATTTTTATCTGACTCAATTTAAAATTTTTTTTTTTAAGATAAAGAAATTGTTTTCAACTGGACTTGAAAAAAACAATGCGTAATGCGTCGGTGTGTTTGCCCAAAAGGGGACTTCGACGAAACTCAATCGATACCATTAAAGTCAGTCGAATTCATCCTCGTATTGTTTTACCAAACATTTAAATTTACCTTCTCTTTTTTTCACTTCGTCTAACATTTATTCAATGTCACAAATCTTAGTTGTTATATATCTGTGTGCTTAAAACAACATAAGGATGTTTTTCGACCTTTTTCAAATCAACAATAATCTGTACTTGTATTACATGGTAACTAACTGTACGTAAATGTTTGAAGTTTGAAACGTAACATTTGACCGGCACGTCAGTTGTTATTGGTTCAAGGTACATTTTTTATTTAAACGTTTACTCTCTTTTTAAATCATTCTTTTAACTCTTGCTGTTACATCAATCAATATAAATATACCTAGAACCATATTATACTGACGTTCAACTAAAAAATTCGCAAACGTAAGTTCAAAACAACGCGTTTTTTTATTTGTGAGATTGTAGGGGGTGGTGGATTTTTTATTTTTGGGGGGTAGGGGGGGGATTTTTGCTTGTACTGGATTTTTTTTTGGGGGAGGGGGTCCTGAGGAAGTTTGTTGGGTTGTTTGTATTGGGGGGGTTTAGAGGGGGGTTTGTATTGAGTTTTTTATTTATAAAAGTAAGTTCATAAGTGAAAGAACTCAAGGTTGCATCTGTCAAATGGTTCATTTAAAATAAAAAAGGGTAATCCACACACGGAGCACACCTATTTCTTGCTTTTATTTCATCGATTCTTCTCAATTTTTTGGCAATTGCTACGCAAAGATTTCAAAGTTGCTGCATTTCAAGAGAAGAATCGGAAAATGTTATTGATTTTAAAAAGTCAAGAAAATAAAGTTTCCTCGCGTGTGTGGATACCCTCCGATTCGCATCCGGTAACCGAGTGATGAAGTGGCTTTACTTTTACATAAACGCCTCTCTCTCTTTTATTTTTTTTGCCTAAGTAAGTGCCTCCGCGCTTGCTGTGCGCGATGTTTATGTAGCCATCGCGCTTAATATTTATTTTATTATTTATTTATTTATTTAAACACTGTTTATTCTTGAGATACGGTAATTAATAATTATAAATAGTTTATGTTTATGTGAGTTGCGAATATGGATTACTTATTTGTGGTTAATTAACAATATTTTCTTGGCTGTAATACTCTTGAAAAGAGCTTTGTGATAAGAGTTATAGCATTTGCTGTTTAGCTTGAATAGCGATTATTGGCTAATTAATCTCTGTTTGCGACTGTTTATATCCTGTAAAGTTTTATTTTTAATAAATGTGGCTCCATCGTGCCTTGTCTCCCACCTACATACTCGGAGTACATTACAACGTACTTTTTTTTTCTAGACTACAAACACTTAATTACATTTATTTATTGATAAAATACTCGTTATGCTTATATTTCCCGCGTGACTTCTGTGCGTTGGTCTTTTTTTTAAATTTTATTTTTGGCAAATGGAACGAGTTTACAGGAAGATGGATATTTAAAAAAAATATTAGGTTTATTGGAACTTTTTTTTTGTTTTTTTTTTTTTTTTTTTTTTTTTAAGAAGGGAAAGGGTATAAGGACTAAATTTTGAAAATGATGGAAGATCTTTTTAATTATTTAAGGATATTTTTTTTTAATTTTGGAAGAATTCTTAAGTCTGGATTTTTTTTAATATTTCCGAAAGCGAAGACTCATTTTTAAGGAAGAATAATCAAAAAATATTAAGTCCCACACTCAGCGCAATAAATTGCGGTTGCATACACGACGAGCAGACACTGAGAAAGACGACGACGTGCTTCCTGTAATACATTATACTTATTTAATTGTTTAATTGTGGTACACTTGTAATTACTGTTTTTTTTTTCTACTATTACTACTAACTGTTGTGATTTATATTTGAGAAAAATCTGTAGTTTACTGTAACGGAAAAACCCTTACAGAGGCACTCACTTTACGGCTCATATTAAAATTATATCATACTTATTGTTATTTAAGATAAGCTATTGTATAAATGGTAAATTTATTATTTTTTTTAATTTTAATGTATATTTTCAATCATAAATCAGATTCCAATTATTTTCCTGATCAGTTTTTTTTTATTTTTATAGCTCGGTCATCATTCCGGACACGCATACGGAGGGTCAAAGCTTTAAGTTATCAGGGTATCAAAACAAAAAGACATTTCCATAAACTGAACCTTGGAGAATATTTTGAAGTGCTACGTTCGTTGAGGGAAGATCTTACTCCAGAAATCGGAAAATCTCCAGAATAGCTTCCATCAACCAACGTTGCGCGGTAAGTCCTTAGCCTTATTATCATCATTTAATTAAGATCAAGACATATTATATTTTGAAAAATCTGAAATTTCATAATCTTTAAATTTATTTTCCACTCTTATTATATTTTTATTAAAATATTTTCAAGTTAACTAAAAAGAAAAATAATAATAAATTTTTCTATAAAATATCCGAAATGTGAAAACATTTTTGAAAAAAAAGGCTGAGGTACTCGCCGACTTAACAATTATTAGCTCCCATTTTTATATTATTAGTGGACATTTAAACAACTTATTCCGGTTTTTAATCACGGAGGCTCGGACAGAAATCCCACACTTGCGCTTGTGAATAAACGCACACGCAGGTGATAAGAAAAATCTGCCGAGGCGCTCGCACTGCTAGACTGTCGGTTTTTATTTGCTGCGCTTTATTACGGTTCATATCGGAAATACGCGCGAGCGCGCCTCGATTTTGGCTCGCAATTCTTGATATAGAATTGAAGATTTATCGGGGCGCGCAATCGCGCGTACTCTTTTATACTGCAAGATTATTTCATTAAAAAATTAAAACCCGATCGAAAACAAACGAACTTTCGTTGCTTTTATATAAATTAAAGCCGCTTTACATTTTTTCACTGCTTTAATTATCATTTTTTGTTTCTTTTACTATACTTTTTCTTTTTTTTAAAAGCCGAACTTTATGTGGGCGGCGCGATGCACTTAATTAATTAATATGATTTCGCCTCCTTTAACATCGCGCCGCGATTTATCTGTCGTCATATCGGCTTCTTTACTTATTTGCCTCTTTTACATTATAGTCAGGGATGTTATGGGAAATAGAAACGATCTAGCTGTTAATATTCAGCTCGATCGTTTATAAAAGTCATATCCATGTGTGTCATAATCAGGGTTTTTTTTTGAGTGTATGTCGGTAATAAATACCGATGATGTAATTGGTCGTGTCCAGGTGTTGTTGGGTTTTGTTCCAAAATGTATCTTTGTGCATCCAAACAAAGGCCGCGAATTCGCCGTTGAATTGAAATATTCACCTTGCAACGTACGAAGTTTATTTTTTTTTGCTTCTTAAAAATAAAATTTTCATTTCTTTTTTTCTTTCGTTTACCGATTTAACGATAGATTAACGCTCAACGCTATGACTTTAATTAACTTTGGCTATTTGACGCGCTGTACACTTCTGTCTCTGATTGGTGGGAAAATTTAAAAAAATTTCCCCACCAATTGGCGCTCAGTTTTTTACGCGCTTCTCGACAAAAGCCTCAGTCAAGTAAGTCAATTGTTGTTAAAATTGCTCTGAGCGTTATATATTGCCAAATAGAGTGGCCAAACGTATATATTTTTTTCTCTAGTTTAACAAGATTTAGGCAATTTACAAAATTAATTGGCTTTACATATCCGTAGCGAGTGTGTTTTTTTCTTAATTTTTTTTTCAGTGTACAATGAATTGTGTAGTGGCTGTGTAATTGTAATGTGTAATGTGTTGTGAGAATCGTACTTTCATACGTTCCCGTGTATGCAAATTGTTTCAATGAGAAAAGGAAGAGACGCTTACGCATCTCCCCCTTTTTTTTTAAAATCCGAAAAATCCAGGGCTTACTTTTTGTTTTATTTATTATATTCATTTAAAATCCGGGCGGTCCTAGGCATCGGCTTGGGCATAACCTAGCCTTGGACCGTTTATCATACTGTGTGTATATTGGAATGGCATATATTGAATGTCATGTATCGTTGTTGATAATATATATTTTAACTTCTGTGTGGCTCGGTCGGCGATCACCAATTTCACCGCCTCGCCAAAAAAATGGTGCACACACCTCATTTAAATAATTTAAAGAGGAGGAGTTACACCATTTCTATTTATAATAAGTTCGAGTCGTATTTGTGAGTGTGTATGCACTGGGAGTATACACCAGCGCATCCGGGCTATGGCATTTTTTTAGATTAATAAACATTTAGGCAAATTTACATGAAGTAGATTAAGATTATGGGTTAGGGCCGGCTTTGCAGGTGATTCTGAGGTATAACCGTTTTTTTTTTTTTAATTATATATATATAATTAATTCAGTGCTTTTACGCATTCGCTCGCCTGCCTACCTATTTCGGCTTCGCCGCGTTAAATCGCATTTGTGTGATTAATCACTTTGATTTTATTTTGTTTGTTAATTGTTTCGGACGCGGAATCTTACGCTGAGTTTTGGAGGCATTTATTAACCATGAGATACCCGCATCCTACGACAAATTTGTCGATTTATTTCAACGATTTTTATAACGCATCGCGCGAAGATCAATTTGAGGGGCGCGAGTCGAAGGGTTAAGCTTTAAACTTACGGTCCTCTTACTGCGCCGCTGACCCCCTTACAAGTTACGGGCATATGTAAATCAATATATTTGTAAATTTTTTTTGTGCTTTTTTGCGTCTCGGCACCGCGAAGCGTCACGTTTTTTTTTTTTTTTTTAAATCTAACGATTAAAACAACGGCCGCCGCGCGCCGGTACGGCCATCGTTTATAAACGTTCGTTTTTCGCGGTACTTTAACGATTTTTTTTTTCTTATTATTTCATTATTAATTACTTCGTTACTTTACTGTTTACGTTACACTTGTTTTGTTTAAGAAATTCTTCGCGGTTTAACTTTCAATTGATTACAGAACATACACTACGAGCTATTTGTTAATTGTGCTTCTTCCATCTTTTTCTTTTCTTTTTTTTTTTTATTTCTTTCACCTTCCATTAAAGTTTAAAAAAGAGAAATTTTTATTTTTTATTGTACACGTTCGCGGGGCACGGCTCGTGTTAACGGGCGAATTCGTCTTTTTTTATTTTTAAATATTTTTTGTTTTTGTGTTACATTGTTTTAGCGCGTGTGTTTATATAAATTTTTGTTTCTTCTCAAAATTCCGAAAAATAAAGTATTGTTGTATATTTGTTGTTTTTTCGTGTAAACCGAATTTTAATATATCGGCCGGCGTTATTTAAACGCGCTAGGATGCACCGAAATTTAGTCGATTTGGCTCCTTCTTTAAAATTTATTTTAGTTTGTCAAAATAGTCCAAGTCATTGGTCTTGATGTTGTGGGTGAAGGATCATCATCAATATATTCTTATAATTTTTAGTTTTTGAATTGAGTGTCATTGTAATTTGTTTTTTGTCTGTTTTTAATTTAAAATGTAAATAAATTGTTTTACTAAATTTTGATGTTAAAAATTTTAGGGAACCGAAAAAAGTAAATAATAAAATTTCAAACCACGATAGTACCAAAACAATTTTTTAAAAATTTAATTATCAAAAAAGTTCATCAAGTTTATAGGTTTCAATTTTTTGACACTTTAGAATAATTAATTTTTAATTCAAGTTTTATCGTGTCTGGTTGATCTCCTGTACGCGTTTTTACTTTATTCCAGGAACGTATAGTGCGAAAAGCATCAACGATCAAATATCGTCAGGGCTACAATAGTTTCCGTACAAGGGAAAAGTAGTTAATATTCGGGATATAGGAAATAACTGAGAGATGGGAAGTAGCTTTTGCACTTGTTTTTTTTATCAATCGAAATAACGTCGAAAACTATAGGGGTTTCTTGAATTATTTGGTCCCTACCAAATGATCGTTGGAGGCGGCCATTTATAGTGGTGCCATTAGTGGATGTGAAATGTGTACTGATAAAAAGTGTATATACTTCAACTTTATCAAAATGACTCGTCTTAATTTTTTATTTTATGCCATAATATAAGTGGTTGTGTGTGTGTCAGTGTGAATGATGTAAATACCGCGTGTCGCGTTTTGCATTTTAACTTTTTTTATATTCTTCAATCATGTGCTTTGCATTTATAATTTATTTTCCTCGTCATTTTGTATATCATTTTTCGCAGAAAGAAAAAACAAGAATTTTCCCGATCGAAGCCGCTTGGCCCTTTTGAGCGTGCCAGTCTAGCGCACGCCTCGTTTTTTATTTTCCCGTTAAATTGTTACATTTTTTCTCAATTTGGTGATCGATCGATCAAATTTTTTTTCCTGTCAAGATGTTCAAGTCTTTAGCCGGTTGATAATGCCAAAGAGGTGAAACGAGGCGAGCGGTGCAAATGGCACGCTCCCGGGTTTTTATCGCTAACATATATATTCATTTCGGATATTATTTTTTTTTTTTTTTAAATCTCAAATGTATATTGCCCGCGCGAATCGACGCACAAAACAGAAGCTCTGGTCGATAAAAGTATATTATCGTGTGGTTACGCGGCCGTGAGGGTACGCACTCGCCGCCGCGCTTTAGGTATTTACATAGAAAAACTAACCCTATTGCATTATGTACTCGTTTAAGTTATTGTAATTCTTTATGCTTGCGTGAATATCAAGAGGTGTATTTACATACTACTTAATCCGAGGAAAAAACTCTCTGTAACGAAAAAACCTTCATTTCAGGGGGGAAAGAGAAATTACATCTTGTTATATTATAATCATTATTCCTGTTAAAATTATAAATAATAACCGACATAAAAAACCGACCATTGATCATCGCATGTGCATCACACGGGACTCGTTCAATTTTTCGAATTTTCTTTTAATTCAATCAATTTTCAACAATTTAAATTTTTTCAAAATTTCAATAATTTGAATTTTTTATTTAATATTTCAAGCCGATAATCATTAACATTATAAGATGAATTTTTTCATTTATAGTAATAGTAATGTTATCCAACAATTTTTAAAATTTTTTAAAATTTTATCAATAATAAAACATTATTAATTGTTTTCTAACAATTTAAAAATGAAAAAAAAAAATTGAAATTTTAAACGAGTCTCGCGACGAGGCTGTGCCGATCTATAAAATGTAGCTTTGACGATGAATCCTTTAGCGATCGTTTAAAAATGTTTCTTTTTTATCCCGATATAGTTAAAAGGCCCTGGGCGACGCGGTTATTTAATTTCACGTTCTTTTTCCACGGAAAAAAGCTTATCAGACCCGAAAAACTGTCGGAATCGGCAACGTCAAACCTACTATCACTATTATTTCAAAATTCAGACTCCTGAATCATATTTTTTGTTCTTTTATTTATTCGTTTCTATCATTATTTTCATTATTTCAAGTAGAAAAAGTCACAAACTACTGGGTTTTTCATTTTGATTATTAAATACGTTATCTAAAAAATCGTTTTTTTTTCGTTCTTATCTAAAATTATTTTTCGCATATCCGAGATATTAAAAGTTGAAACGTCGCGTCTCTCGACACATCTTCGGTCTACGGCATTTTTTCCAACATTTTTGTTTTTCTTTTTTAAAAATCGATGTTGTAAGTTTTCCGTCTATCGTCTGGACTCGTCGAAAGGTTTATATATATCCCCCATCGAAAGCGCGAACGACCACGACTCTTAAAAGGGCGCAAGCCATCAATAAATTAATGCCTACGTTCTTGCTGAGACATTGTTTTTATTAACAGATCGCGCAATGGACCCTTTTAATTTTATTTTTATCTTCGTTAGAACCTATAACGGACTTTCCTTCATTTTTGTGCCTTTTTTGCCATCGTTTAAAAAACCCATTTTTTTCTTCTTATTTTTTTCGATCAATACCCTTATACAATCGATGATATCTCGATATTATTTTTCTCGAACTTTGTCTATGCCCTTTCGAAAAAACCCCACCCATATTACATTTTATTTTACTTTTCTCCATTTATTTTTAAACTCTGCCTTCCCTAATAGTATTGCGAGAACGTAACAGTATATATTGCAAGTAAAAAGTTCGAAACGACGCAAAATTTTATTACGCGTTTACTTATCGGAAATAAAAAAATATTTCGCTTAGTAACGATCACAGGACCTCAGATTACGCTCAATCACGCCCATTATTATATTTCGCAGAAAAAATTTGTTCTCTTCGCGTATATATTCATTTGCACCTTTTTATACGCATTCACGCTCGCGTATATTTTTAATTTTTTTTTATTTATTATTTATATTTATAATTATAACTCTCTCGCTCATTCGTATCTTCATTCACGCGCGCGAATTTTCACATTTTCTCGCTCACACTTTTTTATAGTCTCACTCGCTTTATCTTTTTCGCCTAACTATACTAGTCTCATAGACCCTATATTCATTATTTATAATATTTATATATATAATATATATAATATTTAGCATTTAGATTTTTCTTTATCTCTCTTCAATTTTTTTTTCATCGACTCATCTGTTGCGATGATTATTTTTTTTTCACGCTTTCTTAGAGCTTCTTAATTTTTTATTTTTTACCTCTCGTCATATTTTGCATGTATATATAATATATATAATATAACTTGTTTGTAATAATATTTTGTTTGTTCGCTTACGAGCTAATAGTTTTTGTGCTTTATCGAGCACATTTGCGCGCATCTTTTTTAATGTATTAATTTTTTTTTATTTTTATTCAATGATTTTGTGATTTGTGTGTATGTATGTGTGTGTATTCGTGTATATCAATGTTTAAATGTATATTATTAACGATTTTACATTAACCACTTTGTGTCGCTTTGCACAAAAATGTAATGATTTATTCTATATGTTCAAAAATGTATATGTTTCTTATGTATGTACATATGCATACTCATATATGTCGCGTATTGCGTATCATCATATAAGTATGTGTTTGTGTTTTTATGAGTGTGTAAAAGTGTCAGTCAGTCAAGCGTCTCGTCTTTATTTTTTTTCACTTTAAACATTATCATCATTATTCTTAAAACCGTCAATTAACTTACGCTAAACGCACGACGTCTCTGTCTATCCCGCTCGGCTTTTCTTTTTTTGCTACTTAATAATTAAGCGCCATACCTTATTATCGTATTTTGAATTAATTATTGGTGGCGCTTACATATTTGTACCGATAATACGACAACGTCGTCGCGCGCGTCGCGAGTTTTAATCCTTCGTTTTATTTATTTATTTTTTTATATATATCATACAGGCTTATATAAACAACTTGTCATCTCGCGACTCCTACAAATTACGTTTTGGGGAAAAAATCTGTGGGAGTGGGGGGAATAAAGAGGTAGGGGGCGGGTTTTTTTTTTAGGGAACCTTAATTCTGGTAAAGTCCTATACAATTGTGTGTTTGTTTTTTTGTTTTCATTATACTTCATGTTAATTAAGCTTAAAATTTAGCTTCGAGTTTTGTTGAGCCTCTCGGGCAAATCAGATAGGGGGTATCACGTGACCCCTAGATTTCCCGATTTCCTTCACTACCCGGTATTAAATTGAAAGAAGTCTCGTACCATCTCGCTACTGTTACCAGTCCGACCTCGGCGCAAGGTCGGTGTGCCAGATAGAGGAGTGGTGAGAGACTTCGCGATTAGTAGTGCTGTGTGACGGCTTTTTTTGCTCGTTATTTATTAATTATGGCACGTTTGCGGGTAACAGGCTGGTATGGATGAAGTCGATATTACGATCGCACAAGTCGATCTATCGACTTCCCCATTTTAGAGATCCGATCCCATTTGTCAACCATGTTACCCTACAACGGATTATTTATCTCTCACGTAATTATCACCAACCGGTTGGCGGTTAAAATTTTATTAAACGGCCAACGCGATTAGACAGTCAAAAACTTATGAGCTATCGGCTGTTGGTATAATCAACCCGGCGATAGACCAAATTATCCCGCATCTTGGAAATTTGTAAACTATTGACGAGTTGTTATATCAACAGACACCCCCCATATATATATAGTACTAGTGGGTGAAAAATCTCTCGCGCGGCGCTTCTTATCATATATTTATAAATATATCTCGCATTCGTGTAACATTAATTTTACAATAATAGTCATACGTATACGGTCAACGCCCCGCAATGATTTTCCGACTTCACATTTGTTGAAAGCTGCTATTCTTGCTGCTACTGCTGTTCTTGCTGGTGATAATGAGTTTTCAACGTTCTTTTTTTTTTCTTTAACTTTATATTGTCTTTTGTGAAAAATACTTGAGTTGTACTCATAGAAGGGGGGTACCTTACTATTTTTTTTTTTTGTGATTCGGTTCTTTTTTCAGTTTGTTTGTTTATCTGTTTATCTTCGCAATACTAGCTGAGACATAGAGTGATTTAGAATTGACCTCTCACTTGGACGCTGCGTCGTACGAGGCTGACTAAGGATGTTCAAAACGTTGACATCCTAGACGTTCTCGACAACGTTGCCGCTTATATCTTCGGCCTTCCTCTTGATACCACGCTGTTCATCGTGGATCTGAGGAATCGTCAGTTTTACACCTCCTTGCGGCTGTTGTTGTTGTACCTGCTGTTGTTGCTGGTCATTACTCAAAGACATCTGTTGTTGTTGTTGTTGCTGCTGTAGATGCTGCAACTGTTGTTGCTGCTGTTGTTGCTGCTGCTGCATTTGCTGTTGTTGAGCTTGCAGATTGTCCATCGAGTTGACGGAGGCGGACGCTGACGTATCCTGCGTCCAAGGGGTCCACTCGTCTCAGTAGTACCCGAATTTTCATGGTTGCTGATTGTTCTGTTGGTTGACGACGTGCTGGAGAGTAAAACTTAAGGCTCGTGGATCACCGTGAAGCCTTAATGCATGCTCCAGTCGCTGCTCTTGAAGCCGTAACGCTTCTCCTGTTTATCAAAATTTTAATGAATTATTAGATAATTACCTTATTTATTTATTTTTTTTCCTTCAAACTATTAATAAATTAATAATAGGCACTTTTAAATAAGTCACGTAAAAATAGTAACTCGAAATAAATTCTAATATTAACAAGCAAAATATTTGAATTGAAAATTTTATTATAAATTATGCACCTATTTCTGGAGAAATCGTGTCCTGCTGAGACAGCTGCTGGTTGGTATGGTGTCCTGGAATACCAGTCGTTCCACCGCCATTGTGCTGTCCCAAATGATGTCTCATATCGTTCGCGGAACTCGCCGCTGCCGCAGCTGCTTGCGATACCTTAAAACACAAATCAATTCTCAGTCATACCACCTTGTCGTATTCTCTATCTCTATCTATCCCTTATCTTAACTATCTTACGACTATTCGGGTGAATTTATAATATTCACTTGATCCAAGTCAACCGTAATAATTTACAAGCAAATTGATTTTAATAATCGGTGTAAAAATATTTTCTCTGATAATAATAACAATAATAATTTAAAAATGTAAATTCATTATCTCTGATAAATATCTCATAAAACCATATGAAACACACAGAATAAACCCGGTTAAGATTGAAAAATTACCGCGTTTAAAAGCCGCTAAGCGTAACATTTAACAAGAGTTTAATCGAGCCGGGCATTCCCCGAGAGAGAGGTGAGAAATTAATTAACACGCAACAAAAATGTCCCCACGTGTCCCGTAAGGCATTCTTAATAGTCGCCCAAGAGAATCCGCGACACCACCGCGCTATAACACTTTTCTCTCCCTCCACTTAAGCCCTAATTAGGCAAGGTACCATCCCCAACGCGGTAACGAAAAAGAGGGAGAGAAAAATGAGAAGAGCAGAGAGAAAGAGGACTAAAGCGCGAAGCTGTAAGAGGAAACAGAGGGTGAGTCCCTCCCTCCGTTGAGAGAGCTATATCACGGTGCCTCATAAACACACAGAAAAAAGAAGAGGAAGAAAAAGAAGAAGGAGAACGGAGGAGGATGTTTTATTACCGCTAGCCTGAGGGCATGCTCGGCCTGCGAGCGTAGCAGAGCTTCTGCCTGTGAGCGTAAGAGCGCCTGCTCCGTACCCGAAGACTGAACGCCCTGTTGCTGACCTGGACCTCCTGTCGAACCCTGACCCGTAGTGCTCATATCACCGTTGTTACCCATCCTCATTGCCGCGGCGAGTGACGCCACGTCTACTGGTGACAGGTTTGGTGAAACTGAGTTTTGCAGGCCTGTAATGTAGAATACAAAGTTTTTTAATTTTGTATAATTTTTTGTTTTTTTTGTTTTTGTTTTTGTTTGGTTCTCTTTTTTTATTATTTTCTGACTTGACTTTGTGGCTTAATTAAAGTTGTTTCAAAAGCGGTTTTTTTTTTGTATACTCGTAAATGCTGTATACAATATAAAGTAATATTTCATCTGCCATAAAAGAAAGAAAAAAAGAATTTCAATGAAAGATGCTCAGATTTCAAGACCGTGAGCAAATAATAAAGTTTATAAATAGGCAAAGAGAGAGAGAAAGAAGATAAAATGAAAATCCGTGCTGAAAATATTGAGCTCTCGTTGAAAAGATATAATATAAAGCAAAAGAGATGAGAGGCGCCTTCTTTGGAGAAAACGAATCTTCGTCCGCTTGGTAGTCGTTGTTGGTAATTGAGAGATCGCGATAAATATTCATAAATAAACGGGAGAAATACAATTATAAATCACCGATCAGTAACTTGTGTGTATGTACTATATATATATGTATATATATATCGAGGTTCTCGAGTAATTGGAACGGCGCGATCTTTCTACCCTCAAGACCTTTCTTTCTCTTTGTGTCTCGATAAAAGAGAGTCTGCGATTGCTTCTTATAAATACTTATCATTTTAATAATTGCATGACGCGCGCGCGCGAGCGAGCGAGAACTTGCTGCTCAGTAAATGCTCGTCGTCGTCGTCGTCGTTGTACTTTCATTACTTCTTCTTTTTTTTCCACGAGATAAGAAGTGACATATTTTTCATTTAATCGGTATATCAATACATTTTCATTCGTTTTAATTTTTTTTTTTTTCATTCTATCGCTAATCATAATTGTACTACGTAATATATTATGTTTCTTATTCTTATTGTTAAATTCAGTATTAGCAAGCTAATCTTATAAAAATTTTTTTCTCATAAAAAGTCATTAATAAATCATTAAAAAAAAAAAATGAGTGCTGTAATCATTAAATTACCTGCGGAAACGGCCGCTGCCATAACTGCCATTCGCTGCTGTTGCGTTTGCATCTCGTCGTGATACTGTTGTGCCGTCGTCTGCTGATTGCCAGTCCTCAACATTTCGCTGAGCTTATTACCGCTCGGTCCCGGCGATGCCATATTGTTGTTGTTATTATTGTTATTGTTGTTGTTCAATAGACCGGCGCCTGCGTAAAAATCTGTTCTTGTCAGTACAAGTCGTGTGAGTGCTTTTTTTTTCGCTTATCACCATTTCGCTTATAAACTAATGTATATATTTTTTAACAAAAAATAATATACATATTTATTTAACAAAAACAAAATATAAAAAAAGAATTTAAGGATTTTACTGAAGTTTAGCTTGATGATGAGTGATTAGCATATAATATATTATATAATGAGAAAAAATAAAAATAAAATATAAAAATAAAATATTATAAAATGACGCGTACCAGGTTCGCTACCGGCTGACGATAGTCTTCCGTTACCACTGCTGCTATCCGAATGGGCTGACGGCGAAGGGCACATAGGTGGTTGCTGTAAATTTTGAGGTCCTCCCATTTGACCGCCGAGTACACCGAGTCCGGTCCCTGAACACGAGAGATAACGTTCTTCCGATCCAACCGAGAACACACACAAATGTAAATATTAAAAATTTGTTATTGCTTAAATTTATTTTAAAATATAAAACTTACCGAGACTCGTACCTGCGAGGAGCTCCCGTTCTCGCCTCTCCGCTGCGGCCCGACTCAGCACGTACTGCGCTGCAAACTGATGTTTTGGATCCATCCTCATGTGTTCCATGTGCGTCAGCAGACCTACAGTCGTGTAAAAATTTAATGAAATGTACTTATATGGTACATTTAGCTCGTGTGGTTACAATCTCAACATACCGTTCTCATTCGTGAAGACAGACTGGCAGACGGAGCACGGCCACATCCTCAAACTCGTACTAAGCTGGCTGGTCTCGGGATGGCAGGCAAGATGTTTCCTTAAGCTGCCCTCGTTCACGTAGTGCTTACCGCACACGGGGCATGGATGATTGGCGGTGCGTCGTTTTGCTAAGTAAACCCCGGCAACGGAGGTCGTGCAGTCAGCGGTAGGAACAGTGGGTAGACACAATGGTCAAGGTCAATGCCAAGCAGTTTAAGCGGTAACCCCGAATAGTGTGAAAGAACACCAATAACCCAACCACCAACACCAATACCATCACCAATATTACGAATTGATGATTGTACTAACCGATAACCCAACACCTGATGATGTTTTTCGTTACGCTGGAGAGGTTATACCCCAAGTAATTGTAGGGATGATTTACTCTCTCGAACGTCACGAAATTTTTACGATATAGATATTTGATAGACCTTATGTATTATTATGTAATTGCGTGCGATCTTATGAATGTGTGATTTTTTATGATGAGAAATATAACCTTAAAATATTAAGCTGATCGCACGCACTTACGTGTTTATGAAAATTTTCATTTAACTTACACATACACTCGTACAGTTTATACTTATCAAATATGATTAAAAAATGTGCTTCTTTTAACTTGATTAATAAAAGCTTATTAATGTTTTAATTGACATTTATTTTTGACGTGTTAAAAATATTTTTGTAAAACAATTTTAACTCAAAAGTATTCCTTTTAACAAATTGTCAATATAATACTTTAAAATAAAATTATCAGAAAAATCTTTTGAAACTTACTTTCCAAAACAAAGTTTTTACGGTCAAAAGCAATAAAATTTATTTTTAGAATCGAACTATAATATTTCCAGGAACAAAGATTCAACGATAAATCCCTTGTAACAAAATGTATTTATAAAACTCAAATAAAATTTTTAAATGCAATCACTGATAATTGTATTTTCATGAGTTTCATAATTACGACTCTATTACGATTTAGAATACTCTATATTTAAACAAGTGAACGAATAAAATGTAAGATTTTCATATTTTTAAAAAGTCATTATTTGATTCAAAACGAACTCGCTGACTTAAAGTGTCAATTAAAAATTAATAAGTTTTTCCATTATTTAGAAAAGTAAACTTGTTTATCAAATTTCATTCTGCAATGCTATACAATATTTAATCAAATTAAATTGCAATGATTATTCTTAGTATTTATAAGATGCCAATGTTTTTTTAATTAAAAAATAAATATCAATGATAAAATAATTTATAAAAAAAAATCAACATTGGCCCTTAATTGTTAAAAGTAGCACGTTTCCTTCTTAACATACATTTCCATTCACACTAAACACATCGTTTCCAATTTCTTCTACTGTATATCAGATTTTGATCAAATTTCAAGGACTTAAACGATATGTTAGTAGAATATCCGTTAGTAGATAAGTTTTAAAGTGTAATATATATGTAATAGTAAATTTAAAATAAAAAAAATTGATAGTGAATGATAGAGAAAGAAAGAAAGAAAGAAAAAAAAATGTACATGCTGACAGATGTTCGCCCGCTCCAAAAGCGATTTTGGGACTTATAACGTATAAAATCTTACAATATCTTACTGATAATCACTTAGACTTGAAATTTTATCTTTTCTATTACTTGACACGCCACTTTCTCTTGCCTTTCACGGTGCTTTAAATTTATACATACTTATATTATTCCGCTTATATACCACAACCACCATGTTAAAATTTTAAAGCTAGTAATATTACCAAATAAAAGCATTCAATTAAAGCAGATCATAAATGATACGTTTTTATAAGATAAACAAAAATAAAAATAATATACGATAATTAAAATATATGAATGAAGCATACTCAATTGCATAATAAAGAAGTAATGAATAAAATTTTAAATGTTGATCTTATTGAAGACTCAATGAATATGCGTTTTAAAAGATGATTAAAAGCTCAAGAAAGTGGTGTCTTTGCGAGTATTGATTTACAATCTAAGAACCATCATATGGTTCTTAAACCAATGTTAATCAAAATCAATCATGACATTTAACAAATCACGTATCTTAATGTATCTTTAATCGAATAATCTTAAATCTAAAATATATGAATCCTCGCGAATTTTTATACTTACTGGCTACACCAGAGGCGTTTGGATCCTTATGCGTGACCTTCATATGTTCCATAAGAGCTTCGCCTCCAAGGCATAATTTGTGGCATACTGGACAACTTGTGGCACTTGGGCCTCCAATGAGTGAATTGTGTTGCTGGAACACGACACGCTGTTGCAGCTCCTTTTTTTTTGACGGTTCGCAAAGAGCGAATCGTAGCAAAAAAAGTGGATAGAAAGAAAAAGAGGAAGAAAGAAAACAGAGACAGACAAGATTGAGGGCACGCAAAAAAGCGCAAGCCCAGCCAGCCACATCATTAATTATCACCATCACCATTATTACCACCACCACCACCACACAGGAACAGCATGATTTTTTTACAAATAGAGCGATAGAGTCAAACACATCACCAAGCCAGGCCACCAAAGATAGATCAGTTGTCGTTGATAGTAGTAGCAGTAGTAGTAGTTGTAGTTGTTGTTGTTAATCGGCGAAAGATGAAGAAGGCGCCACCGTGAATTTTGGGGATGAAGATAAGCGCGCGTTAGATGTTTCATGATGAAACCCAGGAGAAGCGCGCGCAGGTGAGAGATTAAACACACAGAACAAGAACACGAGATACCAAAGTCAGAATTAAGCTTTAATATTATGAAAGCTGCAATTTTGCAATCATTATTGGCGCTACGTTTTGCACATATATATAAGGATTTTGGAAGTGAATGAACGATATTAATTATTGGATAAGAGGTTTGTTATAAAGAGTAAAATAAAAATGAGGATGTACTTGATTTATTAGATATTATAAAATAATGTTTAATAAATCAAGTATTAAAAAAGAATAAGTGTTATATATAAATATAAATGATGAACATAAATTGTTCATTTGATATGGAATAATATTTAGAGTTTATCATAAATCATCATAAAGTATATGTAATAACAGAATTACAAACACATAAATTAGAATGAAAGAAAATAAAAAAACTTAATCTACTGATTGTTAGAAGACATCAATAACCAAAGATAATACATTTTTTCTTTTTTTTCAAGAGACAGGATTGCAGGATATGATATAAAGAGAGAAGCGAAAAGCCTGAGATTAAGGATGAATAAAAGCTCAGGGTCAGGAGATGCCGATCGACTTGTGTCTCGATCCTATTCTGATCTATGTTGACTTTCTCTTTACTGAACTTGATAAATATATACATAAGTATTTATATACGCGACTAGACTCGTATCTTGTTCTTCAAATAAAAAAAGTATTAGATAAGCTGACATTTTTCGATCGACATCACGTGTGTGACCTCTGCGGTTAAAACATGTCATTATGTTCAAAATAAAAAAGGGATTATGTGTAAAAGGATTTTTGAGCAAAGCATAGAATCAATGATTGTCATTATTTTTTT